>WEIS01077533.1:0-38910 GCA_013389965.1 Todus mexicanus | reverse complement strand
CAGGAAAGGTGTTGCCTGTTGTTAGCATACTCTAATCTCATTCTGTTTGTGAATAACATATAATTCCTCCCCCAACTCTGCCACCTTCCCCAATTCCTTGATCATCTCTGAACTCAGTTCATAATTGCTTCCATGAGTTTCTCAGAAACACACCGATTTGCCCCTTTGCTTGTCAGCTAATGTCCCTCCACTCCTATGTGACCTTCCCTATGGCAGCAGGGCTCCTGCGAGCATTCTGAGCAGCACCTCTGCAACTGCCTCACCATTTACACCATGAATCATGTGCAGTTGAGATTTATTTATATATTGTACTTATTTCTGTTAGAGTTGCATTCTCTTCATGGAATCTTTCCTTGGTAGTCCCTTTACATTAACAAAACAATACCCAGAACTGGATAAATACACAGTTTCTCTGAGCTATGTGTAGCACAGTTCAGCTTGAGTTCAGAATCATTTTATTGCACATGTTCTTACTAGTGAATTGCAGATAAATAGTTGATTAGACTGTTACACCTCATCAGTTTGGACATGGAAAGCAGGCTGCTGGAGTGGTAGGTGAGAAAACATCAAAGGTTTTATTTCAGACTATCACACTAACTAAACCTCTGCATTTTAAAAAACAAACAGCCTTCCCAGTGTTTCTCTAAAGCAGTTGGAGATCTGGTTTTAATATTGCATCTGAAATAAAACCAGGACCCAAACCTGACCAACTATAAACAAAAAGCTTTTAAGGTGTTAAAATTATTCCAGACATCTTGGAGCTGTTCGCTTACCCCTTATGAGGAGGTGTAGCTGTTGGCGAAATCATGCTGGTTTCTATTGCCTCTTTAGCTTTATTAAATATTAGGACATTAGTTGGTCCTCAGGACAAAGATTTTCAAGCTGCTCATGACATTTGATGGGGCAGAATGTACAAATCTTCTAAATACATAGGTCAGCATTTTCAAACTCTTCTGACACTGCATAAGCTCAGCAGTGAGATGTTTCTAGGAGTAATGGTGGTGACTGTGAGTTCTCTGGTTCTTTGGAGAAGTTAAGATGGCCAAAATTAACCCTTCTGGGAGGCATCAAAGGGTTCCGCTGTTTGGAGGAGGGCACAAGGGGGTAAGGGAAACTATATTTTCCTGTCTATAGCGCCTAATTTTGGAACCCCAGAATATTCCCTCGATACCATTATTTGGGCTTTAAAAGCTAAACTACCCAAAGGTATTCACAGAGAATCACATAGGATTCAGATTGGCCTGGGGTGTGTTCCTCAACTGTAATAAAGTAGGAATAGGAGCTCTTAGTGAGAAGACCCTGTGATCCCTTTTGATTCTTGCCTCTCAACTGTGTTTGGGTTTTTCATCACTAGCATCAAGAAATATTCAACTTAGATTATTTTATCTTATGCTTGGAAATATTAATTGAATTTGAGTCTGCAAACACCCACTAACATCTCAGTTCTTCAAAACTACAATCACGGTGAGATAGATCTTTCTTTTCTTTCTTCTTCCATCCTCCTAGCTTTGTTAGGGTTCTTTAGGACCTGAAATTCATTCTCATTCAGTTTTGCTGCCCCACTTAAACATTTAACAATTCCCATCTTCATATTCCTTAAACTTCCCTGCTTACCTAACAAATATTTTCTCTTCCTTTGCTCTTTCTGATGTGCTTTGGTAAGCTTTCCCTATTTCTATTCTGGCAGAGTGCCTTAAGTAAGCAGAAGGAAACCACATTCTTTTGAAATTCTCGATATCTGCAGCTGAGAAGCTGTCCTTATGGAGCAGAGCCGGTGATGTAGCAGTTTAGGAACTCTGTAAGGCTGATACTTACTCTCAGTCACTGCTCCTGTTTCTCTATGCAAAGAAATCTTTCAAGAAGTCTTACATGTATATGCAGGAGAAACCAAGAAAACTCTTACCCCATTTGGAAGAAGTTGCAAGAAGGAAACGAAACTGTGTTAGACAGAGGCATGGATGAAGAAAGGCTTGGGGCAACAGGCAGGGGGTAAGGAATGAGTTTTACTCTGCCAATACTGGCTGCAGAAATTTTGGAGCTTTGCCACATAATTTTGATCTGACACACTGCTTTGCTTAGGGGGTCCATTTGATTATGACATTTTCCTAATGGAAGGATGTATTTTTCTCCCCAACACAGCATGTTAAATAAAATGCATTTATTATCACATATAATAATAAAAACTAGAAACCATATCACTGTGTAATTATCAGTCTTCCTTGCATCCTGACGGAAGAATTCCTTATGTTCTTCAAAGATACTCTCTTAGAGTAATACGATGGTCTTCCACGTCACGTCATGTTCTCTGGTATACAGATGCTGGGAACAAACTCTTCAGTTAGTGAATCATTTCTTTACCTTCAGGTGCAAGTTAAGTTTGCGTTTAGTTCTCTGTAGCTCCTTGCAGCACGAAGAGTGAGGTTACTCTTATTAGTAGCATAAATAATATTTGGCTCACACAATGGCAGGTGTAGGTCTGAAGTCCTGACAGAAAAAGAATCATTTCAGCTGAATCAGGGAAGAAGGATCAAGCTCTGCTTTATAAAATAGATGCTGTGAATATGCTAGAACATTGCAACTTTTGCTGTTTGTTCTAATTTCATCTGATGCACTTGCTGGGATTTCAGTGCTGCATTTTTACAAATACTGAACAATGTTGGTAAAAAAATTACATGGAATATGCAAGCAAGGGAGGGTGAAAAGGGTAGATCCCCATCAAAGTCCACATTTGTTTGCCTTGACCATATCTTTAGATTATATTGTACTTCAAGACTATAACGGATACAGAGAGTCAGACTATCTGTATTTACAACTCCACGTTCATAAGTTATACTTGGATTAACGCTTGGGCAATAAAGATCAGACTATAACAGAAATATGTATGTTTACTTGTCCGAAAATTAAGATCTGGGATTAAGTCTATTCTAATGTGCTTTTTCTTCCCTTTTTGTTTATACTCTGTAATGTTTTTGCTGTTGCTGCGTGGTTTTGTCAGGGACATTAATGTGCTATCGATCACTTGTGTAAGTCAGGAAAACAAAAGGTCTGCTCTTTACAAAGTTAAAGGATGCTGCTTCCAAGTGTTAGCTATTCCGATGGGAAACATTTACATTCAAACTTTAGCTGCATTGCTGCTTTCATGGCTGCTCACGCCTCCCTAGATTTTAGTTTAATCTGTAACACACAAACATTTAAAGTGGATGATTACTGAAGAGGGGCTTTAAAAACAGCCTCAGACCACATTTTGCACAGTTCACGTATCACACAGGGGTTCTCAGAATCAATTATAGCAAGGGTCAAAGATCAGAACATTAGGGGGGGTTTCAAGCCTGGTTTCTGTGCTACATTCCCTCCCCCGAAAAATCATGCCATAGTTGATTAAAACTGGTGAACTGTGGAGCCTAGATGAGTGAGTGAACATTTTAAAAATTATATATCTGACTTCTAAAATTTAACATTGAAGAGTCAATGCAGATTTAGAAAGATACTTTTCAGCTGAGGGCTGAGATTTGCGATGTGCCTAAGCCTGGTATCGAACAATGGTGAACTACCTAAGTGTTTCTTTTCTATAGTTTTTGGAGAGTGATCTTAGTTAAAATCAGTTTTCAAAAGGAGGGTCTACTCACACTGAGGTCAGTGGGGGCTTTTGTTGCTAACCTTCTTAAAGCAGCCTTGACGAAAGTTTAGAAGTTTGTGATAATACATGTGTATGTGTTGCATGGACCTAATGCTTTCATTTACTGTTTTGCCACAAGCAGCTTTAAGAGGGGGCTTAGGGATCTGCAGCCCCTGCTCACTAGAGCAGCCTGGTCTGGTCACACCCCAAACATAAAAGCAGAGAAAGAAGCCAGAGCCATCTGCATGCTGTGTGCATCTGAGCTTGTATATAGCCTCCCATAATGTCAGTTGTAGCTTACGCGTTTGCTGTGCACTGGCTTTCAGGACTACTACTGGGAGATACCGTTGTCTTCTAGTCTTACCTCTGTCATTCATTTACTGCTTGACTCTGAGAAAACTGTATAATATAGCAGTTCTCTAACACAGATACCAACATTTAGGTACCTTGATAGATGACCTGATTTTGCATGGTCCTATTGATAGATACCCTGCAGAAAGTCAGGTTGTATATTGGGTCATTTGCTTGGATTAATATCCAGGCTTGAAAGTGGGGGCTGCACTTTCTGTGATTGCAAATGGGTAATGATCAACCTCTTCCATAAAACATTATGAGAGTCAGAAGGGGAAAAAAATTATGCAATATGCCTTTATTGTGAAGATTTAAAACTTTATACTGGGTAACATGGAAGTTCGCATGCGAACAGAGGCTTTTCTGAGGATTCTTTTAAGCAGTATCTTCTCCATTTGTTTGCCAGTGTATTTGCCATTGCTTGCTAGTGTTTGCAAAAGGAAGGCAGAAGCCTTCGTTTTGCAAGTTACCTCTGCCGGTTGGTCAGTCATGAGCAGATGACAGGGGATTTTTGCATACACTGGCAGAAGTAATCTTCCCCAGGTGATTATTTTCAATGACAGTCTCTCTAATTACACTGTGTGCTCCACTTATCACAAAGGGTCCTCAGCAAATGTTTATAAGGAAGGCCTTCAAAAAGCAGATTTACTTATACAGTAATATATTACTGCCCTGTAATTCTCTTTTAATCTCTAATGATGTCAGTGGTCATCAGATTTTGAGTGAACTGAGGGAGGTCAATTTATTGGATTATCTGCCTGTGTGAGGCTTTGTTTGCGGTGTGCTTTTGGACTCTTAGCTACAGATTATGACAAGCTAAGTGAAGAAAACAAGTCTGTAATTTGCAGTCATTGCACATTTAAAATCCTATTTTAGATTTACATAGAAGCCTTGCCTCGCAGCATTTTCTAAGGTAAGTGGCACCTTTGCAAGCTGATGAGAAGGTGATGTTTGAAAATCCTGCATGTTCTCATTAGATTTGAATTGCAGTTTGGCACTGTTGCACTACTTTTTAGTGGCTCTGGTGAAACTTCATCACCAGATAGTTGAGATTGCTTACTCTCTTTCTTTTTATTGGGGAGTCCTGCTTCTTTAGTCATGGAAATCTTTAAAGTCTGCTTGTTCCATCAGGAGCTATCACTTCTCACCAACCCAGAATTAGAATCATAGACAGAAAAGTGCATCATCCTACCCCTGAATATAAGGATTTAAGTGTGAAGGATAAATTGATTTGAGTCCTTCCCTGCACTTGGTCCCAGCTGTACATTAGACCTTTCTGTGAGTAACCACAAGAAAAGGAACGTAGCAAGTTTGAACATGTTCCTCTTTGCTTTGTTTAGCAACATCTAGTGGAGTTTTATCAACAGTGCTAGTAAGCTACAGTAAGATAGGGAAACACCTTTTACTCATTTAAACCATGTACATAACTGTGGCAGTCAAAGCCATTTATTTGTGTGTCTCAATATGGAATTAGGTTGCTAATTATCTGAATGGGTATAATATATAAAATCTTAAGTGCTAAAAAAGGCAGCTTATTCCTGAAACAGGTCAGAAGCCACATAATCTAAGCTGAGTCTTCGAGGGAAGGATGCCTGGCTGTTTGACGAGTTCCCAGCAGTTTACATGGTACTCCGGAGTAATTGTAATTAGGCTTTGCGTGAATTTTATCTCTTTACCATCTAGATTTAAAGATACAATTTTGTGAAATTACAGTGGTTTTCCAGACCATGAGACTGGTGTGTTGCAGAGAATGACAATCCTTGTGTATAGGGGGTATTTTATTGGGGCTCCCCAGATATGTCCATGTTTTTTGCACTTAATTTTGAATCCAGTCCTTTGCCTGAGATTCTCAAGAGTCCAGAAGTCCAGCTGGAGCTTGATGTTGGCAGTATGAAACACGTGGCCATTGCGCTTTGTCACAAGCACGTCAGGGTGTGACTCTGAATGCACAGCAGGCAGCTGGTGTATACAGACAGTGGCCTTACTGCCTCTGCAATGCATTCTGCATGCACCCATACTGTGGAGCTTTCCCAGGAAGTTACTAGTCCTTTTTTCTTCCTCCACAAATTTTTATCTGTATTTTCACACTCCCTCCTGTAAATCTTGCAAGGAAGTTGCTGATCAGACTACGCTGATGTCTCAGGTTCAAGCTCTGCCCAGTCGTGCCGTTTCAGAACTGGACACTAGAATTTCAGCCATTCAGACGTACAGTGGCACCCTGGGATAGACTTGCAGCACGGCTCACATCTATTTCAATCTACTTTTCCCTGCAGTGTTCCCTGTCAGTACAACTGCTGGCATGTTGTGAGAATTACTGCTGTCGCACAGGTTTAGGGGAGGAAGTTTGTCTCAATTTCTGCAAAAGAATGGATGTAAATTTGCTAGGGATGTTAGACGAGTTTTGTCAAACTGCTGCTGCAGCCTTTCTTGTTAGAACTGGCTGATGTGGCACCCGCTCATGTCACCAGATGTGGCTGCGCAGCTGTGCACTCCAACTGTCAGACTGGGGCCACACCAGCTCTTGAAGAACGCTGCACAAAGACTGGGTTGCTATTATTTATGATTTGTGTTGAAATAGCAGTGGGCTATCCAAACCTCACCGCTTAGCAGTGCCTGAATGTACCATAGAAAGATAGTCACTGTCATAGTGACCTTCCAGTCTCCAGACACCCTCAAGCCTTGGATGATCTTGATTCTAACTTGCTTACTTTGGCAAAGCTTCTGCTGAAATAATTTTGCCTTTGTGTATAATTTTGGAAGTGTTGAAGGAAGTCATAGTAAGGCTATTTGCAGTTGCTGAGGGCAGTAGAGAACTGCCTCCATCCTTTAATGTTCATTTTCAGACATCTTCATGTGTAAGCTAAAGATGTATATAAAGATTGATATGATAAGCTCTTTATATGCATAAAAAAAGCCCTGTTATCTCCAAAATACAACAGACTTTTCTCCTCAATAAGTGTCCACGATACAAGCTAGAGTTAGTCTTGAAGCCAAGTCCTTTCAAAGTGTTGTCCAAAATAGGTGTAGAAAGCATTAAAACAAATGAAGTCCAGCTGAATTTTCATAGCACACTGGGATAGGTCTTAATTGCATTTTTCAGTGAGACCTTGGCAGTTATCACAGCCAAATGTCCCACCTCACAACTTGCTAGTGCTGAGCTAAAAACTCTCAGTGAATCTGAACATGCAGGTTTTTTACAGCCAGTACTTCCTCACTTGCACCCATTATTTCCTCCATGTTTAATTGCTTGCTTAGATTATAGACTGCCAGATCTGAAATTACATACAAATACGTCAGGGTTTAGGTGACTTTCCTAGGCAGCTGCCACAATCACTGTCCTACCTAAATATCCTGATCATCTGTACTGCGATATTGCTGTGGTAGAATTGCTTGTTAAGTGCAGAACTACAGAGTAATTTTTAAAAAAATGGCTTTCAGTCACAGATCTGCAACCCTGTTTCAGTCAGTGGTATAACTTCATATCAAACTCTTAAGTATCTGGAAAGTCATGGTCTGCTGAGGTACTGGTATAAGAAACAGGATGATAATGGGACATACTCTGTGCTAAGTCATTGACTTTTAGATGTGTAGTGGTCAAACACTTGTAAGATCTCTGAGATGGTTAGTCACGTGAAATCAGTTTGATCTCCACTACATCTGTCTCCATTATGAGCCCTCATTTCAGGCCCATAGTTAACAAATTCACTGGCTAAGGTCACAGTATCCCAAAAGAAGGTTGTGATTGACACTGTCCACACTACAGCTTGGGAGAGAGGGGTCTGGTATCCTAATGTTGTGTGCAAACATGCAGCAGCCTATACCTATAACCAGGTTATAGGTATACCTTCTCCTGCTCTCCAGCATTGTTCCGCTGACTTTATTTGAACTACTCTGATTTATCCCTGCAAATATCAAAGAATACCTTTTGAAAATGCCATCTGAATTCCATCCTTAGCATTTCCAGTTCAAAGTGCTGCATCTGTTTTTAAATACAACAGTACATTCCAAATTCTCTTTCTTTTCTCATGTTTTTTTTATAAATGCATGCCAAGAAACTACAGAAAAAGGGGATTTTTGTGTCGTTTATGATTCTGGGAAAATTCATCATGCCGTGGAAAAAAGATCACTTACATTGCATTCCTCTTCCAAAATTACTCCTTTCTTTCCGCTCATCTGTCAGAAGACAGGGGAAAATGTATTTCTGCTGTAGAATTAGCTACTATAGTAAAACTAACATGAAACAGTGGTGTTAAACGCTTGCTGGTTCCATCTCTTATGATTGATTTTTATTTCTTTTCCAGACCTTTGGTGCTGATGATGTTGTGTGCACAAGAATTTATGTAAGAGAGTAGAAACGTCATTTACTTGTCATCTGGGACGAAGTGGAAAACTGTGAAAATCCTCATTATAATGAGTACCTGTGTGTGCTGTTACTAATGCGGTGTTGTATGTGACCGTGTGTGTAATATCTGAACCCGTCTCATCCATTAAGTGTATTTTGCCTTCATTTCTCATCACAGACGCTGTTCTTTCCCACTTTCATGACATCATTTCCCTTGTCTGCTTTGTATTTTGTAGTTGTCACTTGCTATGGTTTCATCAATTATTAAACTTATTGGGCATAACTCACGGGTGTTTGGGGGTGTTTTTAATAGAAAACCCTACTTTGGGCAGGACTGAAACACTTCTGAGCCTCTGTTGAAGTCGGTGTGGAGTTTCACTGCTGCTGGCTAGCACTGTGCTGTCAGGAAACACCTCCCAGGGCAGCACAAAGCTCAGCAGAGCAAGTGAACTGCAGGGTCTTTCATGGAGCTGCAGGCTGCTCTCTCAAACCCAGAGTTCTGCATCTTCTTTCTGCCCTGTCTCCTTAGGAGATTTGTTGAGGAACAATTCCTGTATCCTTTGATTGCTGGGACTGTGATTCAGCAGAACCAGACAAGACAAGGAGGGATCTTTACCCTCTTTCCTGCTGCGTCTCTGAAGAATGCCCAAACTTCCCTGTTGAGACACTCATTATCCAAGTACAAACCCTAGCTGTACCTACAGGACAAATAATATCGTGATCATGACTAATACTTATCACACCAAAGCACCTCAGGCCTGATCAGAGAGCCAGCAGAATCGGACAGACTTTACTTGTTTGGGCCATAAAAAGATGAAGCTGAGGAAAGCTGCTGTTCTGCTACCTTCTTACCTGCAACAGAGAGTACTTCCAATGGCTTCACGCCCCCTCAGTGTTTGGTGACTCAATACTTCGTTCTTTGAACAACTAAGCATTTTACAAACCAGGGCCATAGCTCAAGAATGAAAGAAACACCAAATTTGATGTGTTTATTCTGGCTCAGAGTTTTGGCCACAGCACTATCAGGCATTAGATTCTAGCTGAGCAGACGTTCCTCTAATGAACCAGAAAATCTTCTGTTCTTCAGCCTCGGAAATATCTGGGGATTGAGACTAGGAGCACTACTTATTTCAATGCAATATCAGAGCTTATCTGATCAACTTCCAGCTTTGCAAGAATAATTTTTCTGCTCCATGTCATGCAATCACGGAGGATTTGTAAGTGGTTCAGTGTTAGCAGAGTTTATTGTTCACTGGACTGTGCTCGATATTCAGAATGGGAAAATAGGTCCAAATCTTGGTTGTCTTGGGACATTCATGGGAAACATTATTTTGTCTCTTTATCACTCGCATAGCTATGCAGAGGAATCCCCTTTGACAGGATTGTCAAACTGTGAAGCATGACAAACATGCAATGTTTTCTGTCTCTTCTGCTCTGACAGGTCACGCTTTCTTTCTCTGCCATCAGCACTCAAGATGCAAAACTGCAGTTGAAAAGGGGAATCTTCTTCTTCCAGACTCTAACCTTAAGCCAGACCCTGTTTCCAAGACCCTGGTTTAGTTGGTACCAATTAAACACACTGCGTGTTAATTCACATTGAAGCTTGGGCTGAAATTAGTTCATTGTAGTTTGGATGCAGCTGAAGCTACACCCTAGAATAAAACCATGAGGGGGAATGACAGTGATCTGTCTGCTTTTAAGATTCAAATTAAAACAATTGGATGCTTTTTCCCAAACAAATTCCATTTCAGGAGTATCTGGACCTGCTTGTACAATCAGCTGTGCCAAAGGGACTCCATAAAAAGTGCCAGGCTGAGCTAGCTCAAAGCTTCTCAGTCATGCAGACAGAACTGTCTTGCCACATCAAGGCTGAGAAGTAACTAGCACTGTGTTGCAGGACATGCTGCCACATGCCATATCCTACAGCAGGAGGAGCCCACCAACACTGAAGAGTGCTTTGCCTCCACCTCCCAGAACGTGGGTGGGGGATATGGGGCTTGGTACAAGCTGAGGAGGCAAGCAGTGGAACCAAAGCCAGTGGGTAGCAGGACTGTTTTGCCATTTCAGAAAAATGCTACTCTTAGCAATTATCTTTTCTACCTCTGTCAAAAGCAGCCCTAATGCATTGCTTGTGAAGGCTCAGCAAGGTATCGGTAGGAACCTCGTATTGCCTAGAGCAAGGGAGTGCATTTAATGGAAGCGGTGATTTCTACACTTCATTTCTAGGCTCATGCTAAGCTGTTGTGCTGCTCAAGCAAAAATCCTTCAGAAAGTTTCCCATCAACTGGAAAATACCAAGTTAGGTTTCCATCCAGTTGGTGCCAACTATCCAAGTAGTGAAGCATAAGCTGTGTCTAACTGGGTTATAGAGGCTATGATTAGAAACAGGCTCTTGAGATACGAGCTCCCCTGCATAACTGGGAACTTTCCTCCTCCGGGATTGAAACTGTTCCCCCAAGCTTCATTTGCATTCTGGCATGATGAAAGTTTCTTTCTTTAGTATTTTCAGTGCGGAAGCTTCAGCACTTGATTGACTTTCATGGAGTTACATTAGAGTTACTGGTGCATGGGTGAATTCATACGAACAGAGACTAGAATTGGTCCAGGGTGTTAGTTTTATGGCTCATTGTTGGAACAGTGCAAAGGCCAAACTGCATTTTGCGAGTCCTTCTGGATTTAAAAGCTCCTCAAATCTAGGCACACAAGGATTTGGAATTATTTTACTGGCCAAAAGCCTTGCAGTTGTCTCCTGCCTTTCTTTTCTTTGCTGAGATTAAGTGCCTTTGTGAACGTGGAAGTTGCAGAATGCTGGGGTAGCCAACAGAGAGGGTTTTATCCTCTTTTTGTGTAAAAAGTCATGAACTCACCCCCCCCCAGATGAGGTGATGGAAGCAGAGTGGAGTTACTCTAGTTGGCATCTGCAAAAACTTAGTCTCATAATGTCTGTGCATGAAAACAGTTTCTTGGGAGAATAGAATCCTGAAAGCTTCAGGTGGCCACCCTGCACTCAGGTGAGACTTTTATAGCAAAGGTAGCAGGACAACGATGCACCTAAGGATTACATAAATGGCTTGTGGATTACTTGATATGATGCGGATATCTGAAAATGGATTTTACAGCTAGTGCCTTCCAGATTCAAATCAGAGACACTCTCTGTATCACTAAGTTTTTTAATCAGACCTGTGATGGAACAAGCAGTGGAGCCAGGGACAGCTATGTGTATCCTTCCCCTCGTGCTGCTATGTTCTAATTACCACTTTGTCACTTGACCTGGAAGCACTTGGTGGTTACCAGCATAGAATGGTAGAAATAGCTCACCTCTGTCTGGATGCAGATGATTGACCACTGTATGCATAACATTCACTGCATCTCTGCTGCCTTGCAAGTCTGTGCCCAAGAAGCTACACTTCGGAGGTCTGCTAGTGCTCAACGATGATGGCCAAATAACTTGGAGGCGTTGTTGCAAAGAGCTTTCTGACCATGTAAGAGAATGCATTAGGGAACTCTGCCCTGTGAGTTCATTACATATTCTTCATGTTTGAGAGTATTTCTCTGCACAAGGCCAGCAGAATACAGATAGCTAAGAAGGTGAGATGTCTTCCCCCCGAAATCTAAAGGCTTTGCCTTGCAGTTGCCTAAACAATCCTGCTGGTTGAATGGATACAGTATAAGCGAGTATTCAGTTGCTTGAACATAGGTGTCTACAGCTATTTTAGATGTCCTTTGTATCCAAGAGATCTGCACAAAGGTGGCACGTAACAGGCTCTGCGTGAGATCTGTGCCTTTTTTTGGAGAGGCAGCAGCAGATCAGGACAAAATCTGAGGGCATCACAACATCGATGGCTGTGGTTAGGCAACTGACTCCCAACCTATGTGCCTTCAGGCCAGGGACCATGCTGTGCACTGCATTGATGGCATGGATAACTAACAGCTACAGCGAAACAAATAAAGGGTTATACAGATATCTGCAGCAACTTGGCACACATGTAACACTTCACAAAAACAAGACTTGCCCACATGAGTGGAACACTAGGATACAGCAGGCATATTCTCTGCCCTAGGGCAAAAAGAGTTCATTTTAGGATTTTCCTTTGATTTTCCTTACTTTGTTCTTACGCTGCTTTCATGAAACATTAATTGTTTTTCTTTTCTCCAGGAAAAATAAACATCCTAACCAGTAAACAGATCAGGCAGTGAAGTTGGATTCAAAGTAATCCACTGAGGGAAATCTAAAATATGGAAAAAAAAAAAAATCTCAGCCAGAAATGTGATATTGCATTGAACTGTTCAGTTCACATATATCTGTACCACCAGCCACTATGGTGTGGGAGCAGAGCTGTCTCATGGCATGCTGTGTGCCCTGGAGAGCTAGTGCTGCTCTAGCTCGAGTGATCACTTTTTGGACTTTGAGTGCGAGGAGATCTAGTTCTGCTGACAGGAAGCTCCAGATCCCACATGGCTGCACAATCCAGTCTTTGAATCCCATTAAAATATGTGCTGTCTGAACACTGCCATTGCGGAAGGGAAACAATTTAAGGTGTTCTCTTTGATACTACAGATGGATGGATGGCTAGGGAGGAGGTGAAAAAAAAAATGCTGTTCTTAATAATGGAGGAGTAGGGGGGAATAGATGTCATAGTGCTTTCTGCTAATTTTCTCATTTCCAAAATTTCCCATTTGCTCTTGGAACACGAGGCCAGTTTCGATCAGAAGCAAAAATCCCCTAACATGATTCTTGAGATTTTAGTTCACTCTTGACTCTTGCTGCATTCCACTAAATCAGAGTGAAGTTCTGAAACTGAGCATTTTGTCTCCTATCTCTCATTCCATTTCCATCTGAGGGCCTGTCAGTGATGCCCCGATGACAAAATCTGTAGCAGGCACTCAGGTTTTTTGCCATGTTCTCAAAACAAAGAGGAATCTGGCAGCTAATCTGTTCTACATGCTTGAGTATGATTTGCTGTTAGAATTTGCTGTATGCTCAGACACTGCAACTAGAGATGAAGCTGGTGAGGCTTGAAATGGTTTCTGCAGCAGACAATACTATAGTCTTCTACTGGAAACTGCCATCTCCTGTCTTCTCTGACTGGGAGAAGCAGTTCAGTTGCTCAAGCAGAAAGGAGGTGACAGTCTAGGTGACTGACTGAACTACAGACTCCTTAAAAGCCCTGCAGATCTCAGTGTTAGTCTTCACAGGATGTTCATGGAGCTGGTGAACTGATTTCGTCCTAGATCTGATGAGTTCACAGACTGTTTTCAAAGGGCTGAAGCTTTCATTTCTAAGTACCTGTCTCTGCTAGGAGTTAAAAGTGCAACTGGAAATCAAGCATCTTGCTGAAACTGCAGATAGGAGTAGCTACAGTGGATGAGTGCAAAGGTCATCTCTCCTCCGGTATCTAGTGCCTAAGACTCTTCCCTGAGACTCCTGTTAGCTAGCATATCCCTTGAGCAGGATAACAGACAGAGAGCTAACCTGCCTCCAAACCATGCCTTGGAAGTACCTCTGTGTGCTTGTGTCCCTTTCGCTCTGATTCCCTCACCTTCGTGTTCCACATACACACAAAAAAATGGCATGATGTTTCTCCTCCCATCAAAGAGACCAAGGGTCCTGTCATCTTTTTAAATGCAATGAGACGTTTGGGCATCTCAGACAGCAGCGCTGAAATACACACCCGTTTTGATGACCAAGAACTTAGGGATTCTGTGAGTAAAATAGTTCTCTGTCCTTTTGTGCTTAGCTTCTGTTCTGCCTTGTGGCACAAACCCAGAAAATACACCCACAAGACGAGAGCTTATCTTAGTATCTCTGAGAAAGATCCGTGATTTAAAACAATCTTGATGGCAAGCAGTGTTATCAGTGTTAATCAGAGAGACCTTCTGAGCACTCCTCTATTGTCCATGTCCATGCTGAGATTCTGATGCTATTATGAGGTTGCTGATTGCTGAGGCAATTTCCTTCCATTTCTCTTGCTGCAGTTGGGAGATTTTTAAAATCTTCCATATGTGGAAGTTTATGTAGAACTGCCACTGTGCCAAAATGATGCATAACTAGTCTGGAACATCAAAATAATGATATTCATTTGCATACGGTCCTCTGTAGGGTGTGCCAGGACATCAGCAATGACTGCAGTGAGAAGTCTGTGTCTGAAGTAAGCACCTAATAACTCTTTGTGCAGGAGCTTTTAGCACAGAGCTTATGCAGTCCAGGGCAAGGCTAGAGCCTGAGAACATGTTGCTGGTGACGTGTCTTAAAAGGAACTTGGACTTCAAGCTCTGTAATAACTGCAATATGTTTTAATCAAAAGTATTTTAGGGAAGTAAATAGGAATCATCTGAACCTGACTGGCATCATGTTCTCTCAAGTATGATTTATTTCCTAGTTCTTTTAATGAACTTGGTATCAATACTTTGTGATAAACATGAAGAGCAAACAGTAAGGATCTATAATGCTTTCCCTTAGCACAAATCATACCGAAATATTGTAGTTGTTTGCTTTGTTGCAGTGACAAAGAGAATTTTCGAAACAGATCACAGGGCAGCTATGGGAATGGTAAAAATGCTGCAAAAGGACCATTTCCAGGGGCAGAGTTTTCTTCCTTGCCATTGTTTAAAGAACAGGAGAATGAATTAATTCACCAATTTATTGCCGACATTTTATCTTGCTGGAAAAAATATCTAAGAAGATACTCCAGGACTTGGGGAGGAGGACATCTTGAAATGTTTGTCCTAACCCCACAGCCGAGGTCCTAGTAGGATGGACACGAAATTACGTTCTCAAGAAAGGGAAGAGGGAAGCAAGCAAGGTGTAATGTGTGTTTGTCTGCGTGTGAAATAGTCATCGTGTCAGACTAGCTCATTTTCACACAGCTCTGGTGGTCATAGCTAAAGATGAACAGAGCCCTCGCCTGCCTTACTTTCAGTTTATTAGAAAGTGACCAATTTTCTCCAAAAGTTACTCACTTCTCTCTGGCTGAAAGACAGACAGATGGCATTACTGCAAGACTTCGCTCCAATCAGGAAACCAGGCTAAAATGCAATGAGGCATGGACAGCTGACCCAGTGTTAGTGACCGAAGGGGATACTAGACACTCCTGCAGGACGGGTGAGCAGTGTATGAAAAACACCATTCTGTTATTTTCCCAGAGCTTTTTGATTTTCCTGTGTGGATTGTCACTGTGGCACACAAGATTTTCCTTAAAAAATTCAAACAGCTCTTTCCCCTCTTACCACAGATAGTGTTTATCAATATGTCAGCGGGGCACGCATTGCATTGTAGATAAAAGCAAAAAAAAATCGCAAGTATAACACCTGGAACCATAGAAGGATCCCAGAATAAAGCCCTGAATCTGTTCCAGGGTAGGGAGGAGAGAGAGAGAATTTATAACTTTTTCTACTATTTTCTTCTTGATTTTGGCTGAGAAACAGAATTTAAGGATGAGTGGGAAAACTCTGCCATAATTAAAAGCCTGGGAAGAGCTTCTCTGTATGCTTTTTAACTTACATGCATTTGAACAAATTGCTTTATAGCTCCCTAAACTGTTTGACATTTGCTCTTGTTTGGGCAAATTGGGATTACATCTACTTTTGACCCTGATATCTTGTGAAAGAGTCAGTTGCTCTCTACAAAGTTTAAACAAGTGCTTGTGCTAAATGCTTGTAATAAGTGCAGTGGCCTGTTAAATTAAGCTTGAATTTATTCAGGATATGTTAATTTTATGAATACTTTTGAATAAGTAATTATCTTTTTGCCTGAAGCCTGTCATTTGAATGCTGCAGTAATTAGGGTGCCCGTTAGCCAGATTTTATCAGCAGATAACACAAAGCAAATACAGAAGGAAATTGGGATAAGACTTTAAAAGACACGTCTCTATATGGAGGACAGGAGTTAAATAAGTTTCTGGAGCTGATTGAGCAGTGACACAGTTACAGAGCTCCCCTCACAAATAGCAGCCGTCACAGCTGGGTGACTGGAGGCAGAAGCAGGCAATGGCCCATGAGGATGGCTGGGGGCGGCTGCTCTTTGTGTTGAGTAGAGCATAAGAATCTGATGGCAGCCACTGACATGTGTCTGGTAAAGAGAACAGTTCACATGAGCCGGTCAGAAACAGATGAGATCAGTCTCAAGAAAACGATGAGAACCTCCAAACATCCTGGTGTTCACTGGCATGCATCTCTCTCTCACTTATCCAGTCCTGGGAGGTGTACAATCATTCTGTTATACAGCAATCCAGGCAGCAATTTTTAGCTCATTCCTATGAAATTGCATTGTGGCCTTGCAAGGATTTTACTACCATACTTACCCAGATATATGTAAAGGTGCGTTTTCAGCTAAACTCTCCTCTCTGTAGTTTGGGCATATGTTCCTAGTGGAGTCCATCGAGTTTCTGCGCTGTCCAGAATTTAGTATTGCTGCATGGAAAACAGAAGGAACTAGCTGGCTGCAGAGGCTTATCTATGGAAATAAAATGTGCGAAGACCTATGCCTCACAGAAATGTGAGACATCATGAAGCAACAGGGTAGAATATGGTACACCCAGAGCCAGTGCCAATTAGTAAACCAAGACAACTTGCCTTTGGTCAGGGGAGCAGCTCTTGTTCCTCCTCTGCCCCTGCTTGCCCAGAGCCAGGAGTAAGTGTAGGAATAAGGTACAGGAATGTAAGAAATGACAGGAAGGCAGATAGTCAGGGATTGCAGTCTCAATTTACTGCAACCAAAGGTGTTTGTGTGGGACACACTTCTATGCCTGGAGAATAGATGCAAGAGTGTCCTTATATTTAAGAATGCCTTACATGGCTCTTTCACTCTACCTAGTTAAGGTCTCAGTCTCGCAGTCGGGATGTTGAATGCTGCTCACTTGAAAGCAATATGGTTACTTGCTCAAAGGCTGCTGAGCATGTGTTGTCCATGCATACACGTACTTCTGCACTGGGAGATCTTGTTGCAAGGCTGTGGAGGGAAACTACGGGTGCGGGCATAAAGAATTTATTTTAAGATTCATCTGTAGAGCGCCAGCAGCATTTCTGACTATGAAAATAGCAAGTGTCCTTTCTATATATGACTTTAAGGGCATAATCTGTCTTATATTGCTATAATAATTACTGTCTTCTCACACTTAGTGTTGTAAGAACAGCCAGAAGGCATTCAGCCTGCGTGAAGCCTGCACCAGAGATGTTGTATTCTGCATAACACGTGGTAAAGTCCTCTATTGTTTCTGGAAATCTTTGTAGTTTGAATGCATTATCTGTCTGGCTCATCATTTGAGTATATGACAAACTGGGTACTTTTGACTATTGTTTTATAAAACTGTGGCTGTGAAAATGAAATGGCCTTTTATTTTATTTGGGCAATGATGTGATTTATGAAAAGACATATGCATTTCCCTGCTGGGAAATCCACGTGTGCTTTAAGCCTCAGAGCTTGACTGTGGGCTGAGACTGTGCCGTTGTTGTGGTGCTTCACCACTTACATTCCTGGAGTGCACAGGAGGACTGAGCCTCTCTACCACCTCAGACTCTACTGAGCTAGGTGCCGTACACAGACAATTTGAGGACCTCCCAGACTTCAGACTCTGTAAATGCACTGGGGCAATAGTCCTGGGCACAGAAAGACACACTCCTCTTCTCCTTGGGGTTCACATGGTCCATATGCAGGTTGTCATCTCTTGTATTTCAGTGGTGAGCTGGAGGGACAGGAGGAGGATTAGAGCAGCACAGAAAATAAATCATTCACACAGCCTTGCTTCAGAGCCTCCCCTCCCAGTTCTCTCTGCCACAAGGCCTTCCTCCAGAGCCACACCATTTTCACTTCACTGGGTTGCTGGCTCGGTCCAAGCCTGGGAAACACTGCCCCATCTGTTAGGGGGTGGGTTGTGTCTCAGGACAATCATCACTTGTGTGAAATGAAGCAGTGCTCATCTTTAATCTGGAGTTACATCTGAGTGCATCCAGCTTGGTTTGGGCAGCCACGATAGCTGGCTGGAGCCACTTGACTTCATCTGGTTAAGGGTAAATGACTGAAAGGATGAAAACAGGGCTTTTTAACTGCCAAGCCACTTGAATCAATAGAGAACTCTGCATGCTACTATGCGTGGTCTCCATGGACCCCATATGAAAGACGAAGGCAGCTGTGACCTCGCTTCACCACCCTTGCCTCAATCAATAGCTACCAGCTTTTAAAGTCCCAAAAGGTGTGATTAAGCCTCTGCTGCATGAAGTTAGCATTTTCTAGCATACAGCCCATTGTACTGACTGAAAGGACCTAAAAGCCCTTATTCTGTGAGGTTAATGACCAGATGTCCCTGGAAGGAAGCCCATCAGCCCTAGCCCTCAGTGCCAGGAATTACTGCACCTGATTTCATTCCCCTTTACATCCGTGTCTTAGCCACAGTGGGCAGCATGGAACACTCCACTTGAGTAAGTGATTATACGTGTGCAGGAACAATGCCAGCAATGTCCTGAGAGGAGACCAGAGAGCTGTGTCATTCATTAATGTTGTGTAGAGGATGCTCTTACTCTATGAGAGGAAACATCAGAAGGATGTAACTCAAACCCTTCCATACCTCAGAGTATGATAGTGCATCTTCCAAGTCCATGTATTCAGTGCTTTCTCTGGAGCAGTCCCTCTTACGGAGTAAGTGCTTGTGTAAATGTGATAGTGGCAGCAAGGCTTAAATCAGATCATCCCTTTGCAATAGCAAGGCTTTAATAGTGTGTGAACAGGACAATTGCATTGTCGGTGTGAAAACAGTAAGGACAGGTTTACGGTTTAACAGCAGCAGATGCTTCAGCACCTTTAACAGGAAGGGAACGGGCAGCAGAGCTTGGAGAAATAAGTAAACAAAGCAAATGTTGCCTCCTGCATGATGCATGTAAGCTGCACATCGAGCAGTGCTGATATTGATACATCATTCTCTAAGGGCCTCTGTAATGTCACAATCTTCATGCAGAAATCCAACAGCACATACATCAACTTACAAGGGCTCTTTGAGCAGCTGGCTTGCTTACGTGCATTTTTCTTTTGCTCTGTCTCATTATTGATCCCAGAGCTCAGGAGGCTGTGAGGATGTCTCACACCATGGAAAACGCTAATACTGGTACCTTGCTCTCCACCTGGTGTATTATTGACTGTATGTTACTCCACTCAGGCAGCACAACTGGTCAGGGAATTTCATTAGCACTGGGGTGCCATTACCAGTCTCACAACATGTTTTTGCTGTTGTTAATTAAGGCTTTTATTTTCCTTTGTATGTTAAAATTTTGAAAAACGTTGAGGTGTATTTATAAATCTCTAGTCACTCCAGCCATCAGCAGCTTTGCTTTTGGAGAATGAAAAGCCCTGTAAGCCATCTGTCCATAGGCTGCACCTTGCAGGTGAGGCTGTGTGCAAGGACAGGTCATTAGGGATTTGCTGCTCAAGGATGGAGGCAGAAATAAACTTACGCATGCACAGAGTATGGAGCACAGATGAATCCAGTCACGATTCAGTTGGAGTGCAAGATTAGTTTCCTTTGAAATGCCATCAGAAAGCATTTGCTCACAATCTAGGTCACAGCAACAAAGGCTATGGGAGGGATTCACTGAAGGCAGAAGGAGCAAGGCTGAAACTACCTATTTTCAACAGCTGTCTAAGCCAGATGTTTGTAACGTTAAATACTCTGTGGGAACAGAGGTCTGTACCCATGTAGATCCTGTAGCAGTATGAAACTGAATTGTACACTTATGTAAGTACACACAATGACCTTGTAACAGTCTTACCTATTCTATCGATAAAAATCTCTGCTTCTCTTTGTGCTAGAAGTATGCTGCTCAGTGCCATGAACCAAACATTGATACAGACTAAGATGACCAGCAGATGATGGGAAACAGAAAATCCAGCTAGACTTATTCAGCATAAACAAGTATTTTGAGGTGCGCTACCCAAGCACGGGTTAGTTTGCCAGCTGGAGGCAGAGCTACAGAGGAAATTAAAAAGATGGGGTGTGCTGAAAACTGCAGAGGGAACGAAACTACATCAGGGTACACTGATTCATAATGCAGCAGGGAAAGAGTGGGGTTTGGACTAGGATCTGCTGGGGTTTAAGATTCTTGCCTCTTTGAGAGTCAGTCCATCTGTGAGACGCTTCCTATGCTGTCACGCCAGCAGTGGAGTGGAAACTTTTTTTTTCAACAGGGGGGAGGAAAGGGGAAAGCCCTGCATAAAACCCAAGCTCTCATAAGAGGAAAATACTGCATGTACCTTTTCAAAATCCTTTGGGATCCAGCTGCAGATAATGAAGACAAATGATTCCTTCACAATGTCAGTGAAGAATGGAAACAAGCTATGGCTAGAATTCACCTCCGCTTTAGACTCTGATGGCAACAAGGGTAATAGCATATTGGGGCCTATTAATGCAGTAGGAGGCAGAAACAGACAAAAGCTAGAAGGATAAAGTTATTTAAAATCTCAAAGTGATGTGTACAAAGAGTCTGAGGCAGAAAAACATTGCTGAGGTCATGAACAATACACGCTGAATAACAGAAGTACATTACGGCCCTGATACCTTTACTTGCAGATAGTACGAGTAGCATCTCTAGTGCCCTCTTCAAAATTTGATGCCTCAGCAAACAGCATTACGTGGAAAATACCAGAATGTTTTCAAAAATACAGTTCTTTTTGTTAACAGACTTCAAACAGTAAGGCCCTAAACCTCTCCTATCACCAACAGAACACTACCCAGGAAAATTCACTATGTTTAGGGTAGAATTTCTACTGAAAAAGCAGCCACTCATCTCAGTAGTTCTGTCACTCAATGGTATTACAAGAGACATGGGAAAGCTGGTGCCAAGTTTTAGATGATGCTGTGAGCTTCAGTTTGATGACATGGAAGATGTCTGCTTATGGGAAGAGCTTTTTGGCAGCCTGGAGATTCTCCTGATCCCTGGAAATGACAACAAGATCTGAGGGAAAGAAATCTGAACTATATGCTCTTCTGAAACAGAACATGAGTCACCTTATCACTTCATACAATGCTATCTGATAATGTGGCAAGGCTGGAGCATCCTTTTGTGTCAGTCCCTCGGATTTTTAAGAAAATATGGGACATAAATGAAACACAATTGGAAAAACTTATTTTGAGCTGGATGTTCTGAAGACAGAACTGAGAAGATTCAAGGATGAGACAAAACAGATGGGGAAGTAGAAAGCCTAGTTCATTTCTGCCAAAATCATCACAGGATTTCTGGATGATAAGGCTGGCACGGCCTGGGCACGCATGAACCCTGAGCAACAAGGTAGGCCTGTTCTGTGTATGACAAAACATGAAGTTGTCACTAAGGTCTGTTGAGAACAAGGCTGTGAGTGTAAGGGACACACACGCTATGGGCAGAGCTGTACTTACAGATCAGCACTGAAAGTACAGCTGGCGGCCTCTATTAATAAGGTTTAATCTGTTATCTAAGGAGACAATATCACGGGAGTCTGTGACCTCCCAGAGGGACACTGACTACTAACTTCACTAAGGTGGTTTAGAAATGCTCTTGTAGCCCTTCAAGGCCTTTCCTCTATGGATTTATCATCTCATATGCTTTTGAGAATCTATCTCACACCTGCCCTTGAAACCTCAGCCTGCTCCTTTTTGAACTTGCCCTGGCAGCTCTTACGTTTTCACAAATGTATAAAAATCCCCAGAGCCACAGTATTATACCTCCTCAGAAAACCTGCCTGTGTCAAGGCTGAGTCTCTGACACAGCAGACAGTGGGGCAGTAGCAGAAGGCTGTGCCACTGCTCCTGATGGGTCACTGCTACTCCGGGCTTCCCCACTTCTCAGATGCTAAAGCTGTTGCATCAGGAGCAGGCCCTGTTATGCACTCATGGTCCACATTGCGGTGGGGCCTCTGACTGGAGGCAGCAATGTATTACTTGTAAACAGAAAAATGCCTCTCCTAAGAGAACAAAGACTTTCTACTGAGATTAACATTTTATTGCCTGGGCAGCAGGTATCAAAGGGCTTTATGGCTCTTCTGGAGGCACTTCAGTCCAGTTGGATTAAAATCAGCACAGCTGTTCCCCAACTGGTTTTAAAAATGCTTCCAGCAAATGCCACTTCCTGCTGTTGCTGTCCTGCTTCTGGAAGCTGCACCATCCTGCTCAGCTTAGCTCAGAGGCCTACTCTTCCTCCTCCTCATCCCCGTGCATTGCTTCAGACCTAGCAGTCTCCATCCTTGCATCCACTCTGCCCTTCCCAGCAGCAACCTTCAGCACAAAATAGTAGAGCATGGGTGGGAGTTCCAGTAAGCAAATGAAATTGCGTATGAGGCTCGGAGTATGGGAGATGTCAAGTTCCTCTTGCTCTGCTCTCCCCTCTGCACTGGGCTTGGGAATGAGGAGTGTACAGCTCCAGATGGTTCTTCCTGCACTCTTGGGACAAGGTGAGCTCTGCTGCAGCCAGCCGACTTGCCATCTGTCTTGGAGCTGCTCAGCAAAGGCAGCAGGACAAGTATCTCCTTGCGGAGGTGAAACTTTCAGATGGTAAGAGCTGCACAACCAGCAACAACAGTTAATTGTTTCTGCCTCTGCTGTGGCTGATGGGGTGCAGAAATCTTTGGTAGCAATCCAGGGGTGAAGAGGGGCTGGAAGTCTCTGGCCTCTAACGGCACTTGAAGTGAGCAACACAGTGTGCACATTTAAAAGAAAATAGTTAAGAGTGTCTGTGCTGAAGAAGCCACGACAGCAGGACCAGAGCAGCTCCTCTTCTCCTGAAGAGCTGCAGATGGGTGATTCTGGCAGGAAGCTGAGCTGCGAACTGATAAAAATAGGGTTTGGAATTTGCCTAAGCTCCTTTGATTGCTCTGCACTGCATTCAATAAGATCTGGGCTCTGATCTAGCCCAGATTTCACTCCATCCCTAGGATGCAGATGCCATCTACAGGAGCCACTCGATCCAGCCTCCTGCAAGCTACAATAGCTGCAAAGGGATGATTTAGTTCTAGTAGTCGAAAAGGTATGAGAAAAGAGACTCTGCCCACATCCCTGCCTACACCCTGAGAAGGAAGCACAATCATTTTTTGTGGAGAGAGCTGCAAAGGCGGCTAGCAGCAAAACTGCCTCTCTCAGCTAAGGTCCAGGGGCAGGGGAGACTGGTTGGCTCAGGCCCTCCTCCTATTTTAGGCTGTAGTTTGAAGGTCTCTCCCTCTAGAGCCTGGGGCCTTCCACCTCCAGCAAAAGTGTGTCTGACAGTATTTAGACAGAAAGACTGGTGTTGGCTGCTCCTACAGCTGACTTCATCGTTGATGTGCCTCTGGGGTTCTCCTAAATACACAGCTTTGTGAGACTCCTACCTAGTCCTGACTTGTGGACCATTTTCTAAGACATGATACTGTATTCTTACCTCAGACTGTTACGGGTTTCTAAGAAGCATGGGTATGGTTTTGAAGGGTTGTTAGCTTCATGAGTTGGGTTTTTTCTTGCTAAAAGCCTCAGGCAGTACAATACATTAAGTAGTTCTGAGCACAGCCTGAACATCTCTCTCTGTCCTTTGGGTCACAGTATAGGTAATGAAATACTAAGACTGAGCTGAAAACAGAACTTGCTGTGAACCAGCTCTCAACTCACCACAAAACAAAACACAGTGAGTGGCTTGTCCTGCTGTGAAGATTTCCATGGCTGACCGAAGATTGTCAGGTGTGGATAAGCTGTCATCATATTAGAAGCATTTAATAGCAATCAGCAGTTATAAAGAGCTTTAATACCATTCATGCTTCCCTTCTGCACTAGGGCATTGCAGCACCTGGTGCTGAAGGGTGTAACTTTATGGTCATTCTGACCAACTTTTTTGCTAAATCCCCCAAATTTCTTTCTTGTGGATGTATGGAATGTGTTTCCTGCTGCCATCCCTCTCCAAAGGGATGGAGCTCTGGGCTCTCTGCAGTGTGGATGTGCTAACAGTGATGCCCAGTGCTCAGCCCTCCTCGCTTTCTTCCCTCCAGATGTGAGAAATGCACATAGTGGTTCCTGATAAATTAAGCATTCTCCTGCAGTGAGTGAGAAGAGCAAGGAATTCGGCTCTCCAGAGCATGTGTGAGCAGACGGCAGGTGTGGTCTACCTTCCTGAGAGGGAAAATGCTTGTTCCAAGAGGTTTAGGGGTGAAACCTTGGCCAGGAGTGCCTGGGCTTTCAAAAACCCCTGAGGTAAGAGCTGAACGGTGCCTTCCCCCTCGGTTTTCAGCAGTGTTTAGGAAAGAAGGCAACAGATGCCATCCATTTAAAACAAGCATGTCAGTAACAGCCACAGCCTGAACCAAACCAGATGTCATCTCCATGGCTGTTAAGTCTGATATTTCACAGACTGCCCTAAGTACTGGACAGTGTAGCCTGAGGTTCCCCAGTTGCTTGTTTCACTTCCTGAAATGAAGCCCTCATGCTCACAGATTCCAGTTAATCTGCCATCAGCACAACATAGCCTTTCTTCTTCCTGACGTCTCTGGGAAAAGGCTTTGCATACACTCAGACTGTGCTGAGTAACTAGAAAAGGCCATTTGTCAGGCTCCCTAATGATACAGGAGGATCAATGGTACTGCAACCTGAAAATGGGTGCCCGATTTCAGAATAGTAAAAGTTCAATATCCTATTCTTCTATTCTGTGATCTATTTGGAAACAAACATGTTTACTCAATTTCCCTTTTGGTACTAATAAGCTCTTCACAGCAAGATTGTTCTCCCAGACACAATTTCTGCAGGATCCTGTATGCTAACACTTCTCTTGCAACTAAAAATAATCTTAAACACCTCTTTTCTTCATCTGGAGAAGTAAAATGTACTGAGCCTCAGAAATAACTGTTGAAAAGCAGCTTCCGTGATACTTGACTCTCTCCTTATGCCCAGCCTGAACTTTAGACAGTTCATGTGGTATCTCTAGACATTTGCAAGACAGCATTACAATCCAATTTACTTAAAGTCTGCTGAACGCTCAGGAGGGACTTGTAGAGGGGTTTCAGAGTTGTGCACATCTGTCTAAATGGCAGCTTTTGGAACAGATTAAAGCAAACTTTTGGACTTCCTGAGTGTGAGCATTTGAGAGGAAAAATTACCACAGCAACTTGAATTGCTATCAGTGAATCAAGGCAAAAACATCAGTCTGAGGTAGTTAATATCCCAGGAGATGAGAAATTTGGCGAGTGTTATTTCTCACTGGAACCCCAGCATGGGTAAGCGACTTGACTTGCGCGGTCTTTTGGGACACTGGCTCACACAGCATAGACTCGTTGCCATACTGCTAGTGCTGGCAATAAATGCTTTCTCCTCTGGCAGTTATTAGTCTGCTTATTTTTATATTGGGGTCCTTGTGTAGTGATTATAAGTAATATACAATCAAAAGTGAAGTTTAAATTCACATTCTTGAAGATTACATGGTGGCGTTGAAAATACTGTATTACTCAAAAGAAAACTTACAAAAGCAAAGACTGTATCTCAAATGATGTGATATTTAAACTAAATATTCAATCCTGTTCTTATGGAAATATGCAACCTGTCATTTTCTTAGTTGACAGCTTATCTGATTCCTGTGGCTTTGCTACTGTGACACGGACAGAGGGGAATGCGACTATTTGATTTTTTTTGCTTATAAATTGTCCAACATGAATTTTACAAACCCTTTTTTTCAGTTTGTTACTGAAAATATGCAAAGGCCAAAACAACTTTGTGACCCTTTTAACTGGCTGCCCCAACCAGCTCCAACTTTGACATCGTCTGTGCTTCGATTACTGTGTGTCTTACCCACCTCTGCAGCTTCAGTCAAGGAGTGCACGGTGTGGGTGCCGTCTGGAGTGTTCCTGCTGTTGTGTTTCATACATCTTTACAGGAAAAGGGAGGAAGACAAAAGAAAAGCACAACTAGAGAAGTGTCCAGCATTACACTGGGTTCTCTCTTCCTCTCTTGGTGTGGTCTCTCTTTCAAATGCTGCCGCTGTGGAACACAGACCTGAGAGCACTATTTAGCTCAGCTCTTTTCACAACAAAACTGCTTTCCCTGTTTGAAGGCTGAAATATGGTGAGCAGCAACACAGAAATTTTCTCTATGGAGTGACAGCCTTTTGCAGAAGTGGTGCAAAGTAGTTCCTTCTATTCGCATTCTTTTCTTGACAAAGACATTCCCATTATAGCCTGCTTCTGTCAGCCCTAATTACAAACCCATCCCTGTGTAAATTAATATTAAAAGGCAAACATCAAATGGCCAAATGTTGTGTTAAAACCAAATACATATACGACTTGCTTCCAAAAATCTGCCTGATGTGTAAAAAGGGCACAAAACCCTAAACGTTTGGTGCTAAAGGATTTAGCATGTGAACAAGAAACACTCCACACTCCCTGAAATTCCTTTCCCTGGATGTACGTGACCCACCAAAGTCAGCCTTCAGCCAACACTGGAAGATAGCCAGAAGTCATTTTGTCACTGGCATCCTGTGGACTCAGCCCTGTGAGACTGAAGTTGCCTTTCAAAAACAGAAAACAAGTGAGTCAGTGATGGTGCAGAATGTCCCTGGAGAAGCACCTTATCTGAATTTGTCAAGAGACAAAACTGCCTTCATTTGTCTGCCAACAGCTCATCTGCTCATCCCTGTACCTCCGGTACCAACCCCAGAAACTCCTGCCAGAGTCCTCCAGGAGCCGACGCATGGCCAGCACGTGAGAGGTAGCTGCCCGCACTGGGGAGCAGACGGCAAAACTGCCCTTTGCACCAAGGTATGAGGCTGCAGCCCTCGCTGCTTGTCTGAGCTTCGCAGTGGAAAATGATCCAACAAGGGTAAAAGCTATTGACAATACGCCACGCAGATGGAATCTTTTCAAAGAAACAGCTTTCGGCATCCTGGGTGTGCTTTACACAACTGAATTGGGGGAGCTCCTCCAGATACATCTTGGCCACATCCTCCACCACCTTCTTTCCTGCCAGTCTAGTTCCTTCTGGCTGCAGTCTCTCGGAGACACGGCAGACATCACTGCCATCTAGAGCAGGTGAAAAGATGCCAGAATTACGGTTGCTCATGCAGTTTTGAGCTAACCTCTGCAATCAGTGTGTCAAGTCCTTCTGTCACAGTGCAGGACGGCAATGGCAGTTTAGGTCAAAACAAATGCAGGCAAAAGGGAAAATGGATCAACTAGAGGCTGAGCCAAAGATATCTTTTTGGTAATCTTCTTTGCTGCCTGAGCCTGGTGATGCATTCTGGCTGCATTAGTGTCTAAACCCTAGATACTGTCTATGTCTTATGGTGTGGAGAAACTAGTAGTGCTTGGCTTGGTCATCCCTGTGTGACCTCACGTACTGCCACTGCTGCACATAAGATCAAGACAAAAATAAAACTCGGTCATCCGGCTAAGAAAAAAAGAGCAACATTTGGAAGCAAGAAAGGAAAAGTATGAGAAGAAAAAACCCATCCCAAAGCAATCCAGCATCAGAGACGAGAACAGCGCTGGGGTACTGGATGTGTGGCAGGCGGCCAACAACAGCCTCTCCCCTCCTGCCAGTGTGTGCATGAGGAACCGGCTCCTGGGGGATCAATGCTCTGCCTCGGGAGAGCGCTCCCAGGGCTCGGTGCCTTGAAGGCCACTCTGCGCCACCTCAGCAGTACAAGGCGAGGACACGAGGCACGGCAACCGCCCCGGCAACCGCTCCGGACACCGCCCAGGGCCTGCACAGGGCACCAACATGCACCGCCACACGAGCCGCCGCCGCTACACGCGGGGCCGCACGCACCGGGGGCGATAGCCAATGGGCGGCAGGCAGTGCTGCGCGGCAGCCAATGGGCGGCAGGCAATGAGCGGTACTCGGGCGCCCCTTGTCTCGAGTCGCTCCACTGGGGACAGCTCCGCCCCCGCTGCCTTCGTCAACGGCCTCTCGCAAGCATCGCGAGAACAGGTGGCCGCCCTCNGCTCCCGGTGCCGGTCGCGCTGCCCCCGCTCCGCTCGCGGTATCCCCGGCCCGCTGCCTCCGCTCCACTCCCGCTGTCCCCGGCCCGGTGCCGCCCCCGCGGGAGCCGCTTTGTTCTGGGCGCCGGGCCCGGCCTGCCGGCCCTCCCGTTATTGCTGAGCGCCGTTGCCCGTCCCTCCGCGGCTGCCGCCGGGGCTGGGGCTCGGCCGTGCTCGGTGTAATTGGGGGGGGGCCGTTAGTTGCGCGGGTGCTGAGGCGATGCAGGCTTTGCTGGCCGCTCGGGGTGTAGCGTTTGTGCGTGCAGGTCAAAGCAAGCAGCAAACAAAGGGTGAGGGTTGTGCTGCAGAGCCAGCCTTCGCTGTTTGTGATCACTGCAGCAGCTCGGGGATGGCTGAGCTAACACCGTTTTCCCTGCTGTTTGCAATCTAAATTTTATTTCCTTAAGCTTTTACTTTGTGGAGCCCTTTGGGTGTGAGGGAGCGTGTCTTTGGCCCTGTCGCTTTAGTTTGCTGAATTAAAACACACTTTTTGTTTACCACTGTTCTTAAAAAATTATGTATTCTCCCCATCTAACAGCTGTTAGGAGGTTTATTTTTGTCTCTTGTTTGCTTGTCATTAGCCTGGCACTTAACGCTTTACATTTTTCCACTGTGTTAAAACCCGTGTCTCTTATCTGTGTTGGTGAGGTGCATTTACCCTGTTTTGCAGATGGTAAACTGAGACAATAAAGGTCAAATGTATTGAGGCGTGTGACTGTGCTGATTACTTGCGTGACCTGTGTGTACCTAGTGGTACAGATACTTTCAAAATTCATCTGAGTCACGCATCTACATCATTAGGTGTCCCAAACTATTTCGAAACCTTTCCATGTTATGATTTACTTCCGGTCCTAGAGGAATGTTATCTTTTCTGAAATCAGAAATAGAAAACAGTTCTTGCGAGCCTTACATCAGCGTTCAAACCTTTGATTCTTTCATGGCTGTAACCGTTGTGGTTTTTTGTTTTGATTGGGTTTTTCTTTCTCCCAGGAAGCCCTTACCAGCCCGTAATTGAAGCATTAGGAAACTATCCGCAAAAGAAGTTCTACAATGTCTCGAAGCTTGGAGGCACCAAGTATGGTAATGATGCTTTTCAGTTGTTTGTAATTAGGTTGGCGCAAGCAATAAAGGTGCACTACTTACTGCTGTGAAATGAAACTTACCTGAGGTACATGTTAAGGGCTTTTGGGTTTTTTTTCAGTTCTGTAAGATCTGAATTTCTCTGGTATATTTGCCAAATTTGTGATGTGCTTCTTAGCTAAAAAAATCACCAGCGGATATTTCACTCAAACCCCATACTTGGTGGCAGAAATGAGTTCCCTGTTGTTTGAAAGGAAGAGAGAGAAAAGTTAGTGCACAGTGGCTGCTGAAACCGCTGTGCAACATCTGTAGGCTCTTGCAAATTTCTGCTGCTTGTAATAGCAGAGTTAATCTTTTAGATAAGCACTTAAGAAGGAAGCAGAATGCTTCTGTTTATGGCTTTGTCCAGGAAGGAGCAGTAGTGTAGCAGTGGCAAAACCAGTCGGTTCCACGGCAGCTTTTGGAAAAGCCTTGTGACAGAAGGTACCACTTTCTGGGAAGATGTGCCACAAAGCCTGGAGCAGGAGCAGATAGCCCTGAAGAGGAGACTAAATAGAGTAGATGAGTGCTTTTGTCTGTTGTTTACAATAGAAACTTGTGTGCAGAAGTTAGAGGCCTCATTTTATCTATATGCTAGCAAAATACTAAATAAAGTATAGGCACCACGCGGGACAGCTCTGATAGCAAATCCAGCGTCTGGAATTGCTCATTGCAAATGTTAAATGTTAATTCCCGAACTTAGTTGGAAGAAACAGATGAAACAACTTTGTTTCTCACTGTTCACAAAGTCATTTGCCTACTTGAATGATGCTGAGAATAATTAGATTTAGGGAGAAACATTAGTTAATCCTGATTTTTTGTTTTGTTTTGTTTGCAGTGAAGTGACATCTGCTGCTTTTTTTCTCTTCCTACTTATTTCATTCTCATTTCCGGCTCCCTAAAGTTTTTTGTGCCAGAAAGCTGCTTCTCGTCAATACTTTGGTCCAGAACAGTTAAAAACTTAACTAAAGTTCTGCGTAGTGAAATGTCATTCTTACTCTTTTATGAAATGTGTTTAATTCTAGGGCACATGGCAGAATAATTTCTGGTGTTCATATCCCTCTTTATTAAAATAAATATATACATTTTGGTATTGGATGCTTTTGGCCTGCTACGATCAGTAGTCCCAGCTCGAGATTCCTCTCATCTATCTCCTGCCAGCATAGCATGCCTCCTTAAATGTCACTGTCTTAACACAATGCGGGCAAGCCATTGGTATCTTCCATTCAGATTCCATCTGATAATTCATCTTCTGCAGTGTACACATTATGCAACTTACTATTCTGTAGTGTAACGAAGTTCCAACCCAAAGGCACGTGGTAAAGCAGGCTTCTGTAGCTCTCAGCCTTCCAATCCCCAGCAAAGCAAAATTCTTTAGAAATGTGAGACTGTAATTTTTAAAAAATACGTAAGCTGAAAGTGTTGCGCTAATTAAGTTGGTTGCTTTGCTTTACCCTAGATACTCTGCCTTATTCCATACGAGTGTTGTTTGAATCCAGTGTCCGTAACTGCGATGGCTTCTTAGTGAAAGAAACAGATGCTATGAACATCTTGGACTGGAAAACAAAACAGAATAATGTTGAAGTGCCCTTCTGTCCTGCCAGAGTTGTTCTTCAAGACTTTACGTAAGTGTGCGTGCGTGTGCCAAAACCACTGAAATAATCTGTGTAAACTCACTGAGTCGTACGTACAGTTCTTTTCCTCGAAAATAAACCCTTCAGTACCCAATGGTAGGTGCTGTCTCTTTTCCGCAATAGAAACTCGTGAGCTGCTTTTACTATCCAGCAGGTTCCTCATAATAATTACGTGTGCTGCAGGGGTAGTAGTGGTCACACAGAGCGCCCTGGCTTTAGTGTAGGTTGGCAGTGCTGAAGCTGTTGGCCTACAAGGAACATTTTACAGGAGAGGAGCTATAATGCAAATGGAAGTAGCGATGTTCTGCCTGCAGCCAGATGGCTGAGGCTTCATTGAAATATATAGGATTCTGGCCTGAGTTAACGGAAGATGAAATATTGCTTGCTCGTCAAATATATGTAATCCAATTGAATCCAAGAGTAATACATACATGTAAAAAGAAATCTCTGAGGAGATTAACTTCCTTTGTGATTTGAGTATGGATTTGCTAAACGGGCTGTCCTTCAGCAATTTACAAATATTAAATTTAAGCTGTTTTACTGTCTCATTAGCTCTGTATTTATCAATAAACGAGAATTTTAAAAAGACGTTGTGGTATAGTAACGATGAGGTAACTTCTGTTTGGCAAGCAAAGCGAAGACTTATGCAGCACTGAGTTGTATGAACGTTGTACTCCTCTGTTTTGTGCTTCAGGTACACTTGTCTCTGTAGCAGAAATAAGAATATCTTTGTAAAATGCTGTGAGCTTCAGAAATGGGTGGCTCTGTAATAATACGTGTGAAGGTGTAAATATATAACGCGAGCAATGTTTGCATAGCAAGGTTCTATCGTACAGGTGAGCACTATCTAAAAATCAGTTTTGCAGTGAAGTACCCATCACGCTTCAGAAGCATAGCAAGACAAGACATATGTAATTCTCTTCTGTGAGATGTTCCTGTGTTCTTGTTTGGTATGTTATCTTTGAACATGCCATTGCTGGTTGTCAATGAATACCACTCCGTTTACTCCTAAGAATGTTTCAAGCTCTTGAAAATTTAGATAATGGAATAGTAGGGGGTTGTTATCTGAGATCTAGACTTAAGTTAAAACTAAGTTCTAGTTACCTGAAGAAGGTTGTGTGTTTTATTAAGTTAATCGTAGAATCAGAGAATAATTAAGGCTGGAAAAGACCTCTGGGATCACTGAGTCCAGCCTATGACCTAACACCACCACATCAGCTAAACCCTGCCACTAAGCGTGGCATCCAGTCTTTAGTGACCCATGTTGTTACACTGTTGTTTTTCTGTTGGTCAGTGGAATTCCAGCAATGGTGGACTTCGCTGCCATGAGGGAAGCTGTGAGAAACGCTGGAGGGGATCCTGTGAAAGTCAATCCTGCCTGTCCAACTGATCTCACTGTTGACCATTCTCTGCAGATCGATTTCAGCAAATGGTAATTATCACATTTTTTTGATGAAAATGTACATTTCTGTCTGATACTATATGTATTCACTCGGGTCTTTGTACTGTCCCATCAAATCATTTGGCATATGTGAATCCCTGAAACTAAACCTGATGGTATCTGAAAGGCAGATGGATAAAAATGGGTCAACCAACACTCTTGAAGGAAAGAAAGAATAGTTGTGAGGGATTATGGATGAAGCTGACTGACAGCCCAAATTCTGGGCAAGGGATTGCTGAAATAACAGGCTCTGTCTTGGTTTCTGGAAAATAATATGCCTTAAGCAGATGAGTCAGAAGGAGTTTGTAATTTTGCTATGTCCTGTATTTACTGTTAATGTTAAGCAAAACTTGTTGTTTCAAACGTGACTGCCTTGTTACAGCTCCAGAGACACGACTTGCAGTCCTAGTGGATGGATGTATTGGCAGACTGTCATTTCAACCCATAGCTTAATGCAGATTGTTTTTTATGGGTCTGGATTTTATGACAGACTGAAAAAGACTGCATACATTTGCAGAGAGAAGTGTGCTTGCAGGAGTCTGCAGAAGTACTGGGACTGAAGAACTAACAGCATGGTTGTCCTTTTCTGATGGACAGTAATGTGAAAACAGCCAGGGGCTGCCTTGTGTTAGAAAGGTGATACTGCAGAAGAGGAAAAGCTCGCATCTTAGAGTTTGCTGAAGTAAACAGTAAATAATGCAGCTCCCCTGCACTTTCTCCCCTGCCCCTCCATCAGGGAGCCTTTCAGACTCATGCAGAATTGTTCTTTGGGAATTCTAAAAGTTCATGGGGGAAGAGCCTGTGGGCAAATGGACATTGGTCGTTTCTGTAGACCTTCAATTCAAATACATACAGGATTTTAGTTTGGTTAGTATTTAGTGAAAAGTAAGAAGCTATAAATCGTTCGTAGTGTTGTATATGTGTTGTTCCAATTCTGTGGGCTGCCTGCTCTGGTGTCTGGAGGGACAGCTGATAGTATTGCAATTAGGCTAGCCTAAAATTATCGGAAGACCAAGTGTTGGCAAGAGGTCTCACCATGCTGCTTTGTGATGATAAATCCGGCTGCTGTAATTTCACTTTTGAAAGTTTACAGGACCCCAGCAGCTGCTGGCCCATGATAAGAAGCCTTTCGCCACAGAATGGTTTATGCTGCTTTACAGAGCTTCCATCTCCTGATGGTGAAAGGCTTGGGGAGTAAGATGGGATTTAGACAAGGTATCCTCTGTGGCCGTGCACTATCCTGCAGTTTGATAACTAAGTACCTTTCTGTCTTACTAAAGCAGAAGAAAGCAGTAGGTTTCGTTAGAAATCCATGATTTGGTAAATACTGAGAGGTAAAAAGTCATTCATTTTGCACAACGAACTTTCTTTGCTCTCATGTGAAGACAATGTTGTACAAGTAGAGGCTGTGTGCTATATGAACTTGGTTTTTTAAAAAGAACAACTAACTTATCTGTCTTACCTCTGACTGATTTAAGTAGTGCGTGAAATTTGTCAGAGCCTTTGAGAATTTGTATAAACAGCCTAATTAAATAATAAAATTACATGTCTTTGCTTGAGAAAGCTCTGTAGTTATTCCACTGTGGGTTTAACAGAACATGTACAGCACTGTCTTAAACCGCCCCCCCCACATTCCACAAGCCCACCACTTGGGTGAGGCTCTGCCTGTTCGTTAGAAGTTTAAAACCCTGAGTTCGGCCTTTGCAGCATTGCTTGTAAAGAGTTCTGGTCTGTTGTGAACAAATTGAAGGAGTTTTTTATCTGGAGTTAATCTTTCAGACAGTCCAGTTCTGTTCACTTATTATAAAACTACATTACTTAACTAAGCTTATCCAGTGGTAGTTTGCAGCAGAGTTGTAGTAAATTAACTGTTTGGGTTCTTTTTCAGATAATACTTCATAATCTGTTAGAGATTTTTTTTTTTTGAAAAAGGTAGCAAAATTCCTCATGTCTAAACTTTTCTTCTATTTAATATTCCAGTGCAATACAGAATGCTCCAAATCCTGGAGGTGGTGATTCACAGAAGCCAGTGGCAAAGCTTTCTCCCCTGAAGGCCCAGCCTCGGAAGCTGCCTTGCAGAGGTCAGACTGGCTGCAAGGGGCCATGCGGCACCGGAGAGTCGAGTCGCAACTCAGAACAATTTTCTGCGCAGATCGAGAACACACCTGTCCTCTGTCCTTTCCATCTGCAGCCAGTGCCTGAGTATGAAAGATTCCTTTTTAATGACTTGTACCCTTCAGTGTTGCCTGTGACAGTGCGTAGAGATGTGGTGATTTATTTTTTTTCTAGACATCCTTCTGTACTCTTCTTCATATAGGCGATAGACAGGTTTCAGCATCTAGGAAAAGGTCTGATGTAGCAGATTCAAATTAGTCTACAATAAATGCTTTTTCTTACAGGAAGGGCTTTACTGAGCACAGTACAGATGATCAGCTGTGTGACTCATGGCTGTGTTTTTTTTAATTAAATTTTGATACTTTTCTCATTTCTTTGCAAGGACAGCAAAGCATAGGAGTTATCCTCTGTATGTTACAAGGTAAACGTCAATGAATAAATCAGTGAAGCACTGGTTCATTTCTAAAAGCAAATTTTCATTTTTTTCTATGAGAACTTTTCAGAGGTCTCTGTCTCTTACAGAAGAACTAAGACCTAGCATGTACATCATCTCCCAGCTTACGTGGAGTCTTGCAGTCCATCTGTCATTGACTTGAAATTTAATGAATGTACTGCCTGTGTATAATGACCCTGGGGGAACTAAATCTGTCTGCCTTTTCCAGATTTTCAATACTATGAACAGATCATTGTGTACCATTCCATCTATGACAATGACATGTAATCATCCTTCTCTTTCAGCTGCCACCTCTTGTCTGATAGAGTGGTGAGATCCTTTTCTACCTGTGCTGGACAGGTGTAGCATTTAAAAGCTGACCCAATCTGTATCTCACAGTGATATGATGCTGATTGTTGTAGTTAATTTATAGATATGCAAATACTCTTGCTCTGTACAGGTGTCAGAATGCAGAATTAGTGATGTTTTCAGCAATATTGATGTTTCTGGCAGCAAAACAGCAGTGATATTTATTAAGCTGCAGTGTGAACAATGCCTGTCCCTCGGGGCTTTGCAAAGCGCTGTAGCTGCCAACCTTCTGACACTGCAGAGAAGGGAGTGTGTCATGATGTAAAATTGACCTCTAGAAAGCTGGGGACTGTCTTCCTTCCTGGAATAAAGCCAGCGTGTTCTCTTCCTTGGCCACCTCAAAGCAGAGGCTATTCCTCTTAAATTGTGGGTTAGTCATTTATGAGTATCAGTATCTTAATAAATAGCACTCATTTAGAAAAGGTGGTTTGTTACATGAGACTGTACTGATGAGTCCTTGTGAATTGTGGCTTGGAGGCCAGAAATGCAGGAATGGAATTTCCCTGATGTTCTCAACTGCTAAAGGGCCAGTGTGAACATGGAGAGTGAACCAGTGAACATTTTGATTCCTTACTGTATTGAATTTGGAGATGTGCAACCTGTAAAACTACTGATGAAGGGAGGAAAAAAAAGGTTTTATGTATTTTAGTACATCCTTGGAATAGATTTCTTAAAGTGATTATTTTTGAGAGCAAGTGCTTCAGGCAAACTATACTTTGAATAAACGTGTTCTCGAGCACAGCACAGATGAAATCAGCCATTTTTCACTGTTTACAGAAAGCTTGGTGCAAGGAAGGAATTATATTTTTTCTAATAAACCACTTCAAATTGTGCCAGAGACTTAAATAAGTCTTTTATCAAACAAGTAAAAATAACAACTTTTTCTTCTGTAATTTGAAATGAATTCTGAGTGTTTGTAAACCTGATGTCTTCCTAGGCCTGAGACAGTGTTGAAAAATCAAGAGATGGAATTTGGCAGAAATAGAGAGAGGCTTCAATTTTTTAAGGTATGTTGGTGTGCCTGCGGGTGTTGTATTGTACTGTTTTAAAGAGCTTGCTCCAGTTGTCTACCAGGGTTAGATGATTAAATAATAATTTGGAAATGTCACACTCAAATCTGGACTTAATATGGGTACAGAAAATTGGCTGATAACATGACTTGTGACTTTGAAACTAAAAATTGTTAGGCAGCAGGCAGCAGCAGTTCTAGATCTAGGAGTCACTTAAAGGGGAGATAATTTTTTGTATTTCTATCTTGAAAAAGTTTACGCCATTCGATTTGGTTCTTGTCAGTGGGAAGGTAGTGAACAAACTAAGTATTTATGAAGCATTAAAAAAATGCTTTTTAATGAGCTCAGTGCCTTAGATCACAGTGATTTTTCTGGATAAAAGGTTCATTTAGCCATACTTCTGTTAGAAGCCTGAACTTTTAACTGAAGTTGGAAGTGTTGAACAGGGGCTAGTGTTAAGACACTGCTTCTCTCAAACTAGGAAGCAGCGCTGGTGAACTTGTTTTTAATGCAAGTCTCATGTGGTGAAAATCTGCTTCTTTGCTGCTAGCCAGGGATTTGCAACATTGATATTTGAGCCTCATCCGCTAATTTAACATGGCTTAGGAATCCAACACAATGATCTAAACATCTTTTTGTATAGGTAGACTAGGGGGTTTCTTTCTTAAAGTTGCAAATTAGCGTTTACCTTATTAAAGAAGGAAACTGCCAAGCTGAATCTTATTACAAGTTTCCATGTCAGTTTTTTTAAAACCTATTATCCTGTGTTTGCATGTAGCAAGATGCTTCTTTAAATTGCGTCTTCAGTTTCATCCAGAAGTATTTATAGTGGAGTTTAGTTTAGCTTTTACAAGTTCTTGGGTTCTGTGGCCTAAATCTTAGTCTTAGCTGTGCTTGAAATCAGTTGTGTAAACTGGAAGGCCAGAGATTTATGCAACCCTGCTTCTGAAGGGTAGATATGAATTATTGATTTAGCCTTCAGCAGGAAATAAATGAGTGATTTAGTTGATGATTAAGAATGTATAGAATCTAAGGAGATCACATATCTCTGACAAATGAGCAAAAGCCGCTTGCCTAAGTAGCAAGTACTGTCTTATTGCATATTAGGTTTGTATTTTTAGTTATGTTCTAAGATTTGAACATACCTTTGAAAAAATGTAACTCTCGTTTTCTCGCTTTGGAAAAATCACAGTGGGGTTCAAAGGTTTTCAAGAATATTACCCTAATTCCACCTGAGACTGGAATGGCGCACCAAGTTAATTTGGAGTATTTGTCAAGAGTTGTTTTTGAAGTAAACGATTTCCTATATCCTGATAGCGTGGTTGGCACAGATTCTCATATGACCATGGTAAATGGCTTGGGTATCTTGGGCTGGGGTAAGTATGCTAAGAATAACTTGATAGTTCTTTGAAAGGCGTACTAAAGTACTTTTGAGAAATACGTTCTTCCCACGGGATGTTTCTAATGAATTGTCTGGAATTATTCTTCAGAATGTTTTTTTTTTTTTAATCTAAAAGTAACCTCAACTAACACTTCTTTCTATCGAGAAAACTGCTTTTTGTAATTTGAAGAGAAAATATTCGAATAAGTGCTGTTTGTACCTGCAGTGTAAAGTTTGCGTGCATTTTCTCTTGGAAAGTTAATTTTAGATATCAAGTATTTTGTGGTTGACTGTGAAGTCTAACTTCAGGAATAGTCTTGCTTGACTTTATTGTTCATGTGTAAATATTTTAACAGATCACATACATTTCTTGCTGTAGCCTTTATGCTTAATAGGAAGGGTTTTATTAGATTTTAGGACATCACTTAATTAGTGTTTGTTGCTTAAATTGATGAAAAGCAACCTAATGTTCTCCTCACAGGCGTTGGAGGGATTGAAACAGAAGCAGTGATGCTGGGGATACCAGTTACTCTGACTTTGCCCGAGGTTGTTGGGTGTGAACTGACAGGCACAGCCAGCCTTCATGCTACGTCCATAGATATTGTTCTGAGCATTACAAAGGTAAGAGTTCAATGCCTTTGCAAACAAAGGAAAGTTTGTTGCGAGTTCTACCAGTGGTGTTTGAGAACTGAATTAAACACTGGGAATGTTTTTAGCATACTTTCAGTCATGGCAGTGCAGAAGGATGCAAATGATCTCTAACCTTTTCTATTTAATAGTCTTCCAAAGCAGTGTTGTGTTTTTCCTTTTACCTCTAGAGTGGTTTATTTACAGGCTCTCTTTCACTAAAATACATTTTTTAAAAAAACAGCTATATATGCAGGATTGGGGGCAGGGGAGAGAAGCCCTCTTTTCCATTTTTCTCCTGCTGGCAGCATGTAGGCTACTTCTCTAGCTCAGAAACTTCCTCTGCATACCCTTTTTGTTCTAAAACTCTCCTGCAAGACACAAGGCCTATCTATGATTGTAAGCTGGTATAACTCAGCAATACACTTTGTGAAGACAGGATTTTGCCAGGGTGGCACAGACTGCCCTTGTTGCAGTAGATGAAGCAAGCATCAAAGCACTGAAGGACTACGATTGCTTTGAAAAGTCGCTCTTCT
>WEIS01077532.1:44607-57374 GCA_013389965.1 Todus mexicanus | reverse complement strand
GATGGGATGGGATGGGGCAGGGTGGGATGGGACTGACAGAATAGGATGGGATGGGAGGGATGAGATATGATGGGATGGGACAGGATGGGATGGGATAGATGGAGTGAGATGGGATGGGATTGTTGGGATGGGATGGGGCAGGGTGGGATGGGACTGACAGAACAGGGTGAGATGGGAGGGATGAGATATGATGGGATGGGATGGTTGGAGTGAGATGGGATGAGATGGGATGGGCCAGTCCAGTGCTGCTTCCCCGGGGCTCAGCAGGGTCAGGCCGGGTGTCCTGGTGGCCACATGTGCCGGCGTTGCCGCGGGTCTGGAATCCATTTGCCTCGCCGGCAGCGGTGTTTTCCCAGCAGGGCCAGAGCGGTCCCGTGGGGCTGGGGGCAGCCCTGGCCCCCTGGCCCATCTGCTCCCTGTTTATTTTCTTACACTTAAGTATCACCTCGCAGATAAACACTCCCTGGAGCGGGGGGCAGGGGGGGCATTTCCCCACCAGCGGACACAGGATCCAGCCTTTGGGGTGCCCAGCACCCCGACCCCAGGGGTGTCCCCACACTGGCCAGCCTGCACATGGGGGGGTGCCTGAGGGGTGGGGTTGGGGTCACGGCAGTGACCTTGTGTTCAGGTCGTGTCTCCTCCACGCCACGTGCCCCACACAGGGACCCAACCACCCCCTGTCCACTGTAGGAGCTGGACCCTCGGTGCCCAGGGCTCTGCCAGGACACAGCCCCCGGCCCTGTGCCCGCCTCGCGTGGCTGGATCAGCTGGAAGAGCCGTGATGCCAAACACAACCGTGTCCTGGCACCCGCTGAGGTGAGCGGCGGGAGGTTGGCAAGGCCACGGCGCTCGGCTTTGCCTTGTGCCACCCGCTCGAGTCAGCGTCGGGGGGTCCGGGCACGGGGCCGCACGTCCTGTCCCGCGGGCTTGCCGGGCAGCACAGGAAAATCCGGCTGCTGCCGCATGGGCAGCGGCATCCGCAGGCAGCTGGACAGGCAGGAGCCGGCAGCGTTCCGGCAGCGTTCGCTGCTTCCCGTGCCTCCCGTCGCTCTCTTGGATGGGACCGACGGCTCCTTCTGTCCGTGTGCCCGTGTGCAGGCCTGGCAGGGCAGTGCTCACACCCCCGCACACAGAGCGGTGGCACTCAGGGTGTAACAGCAGCCTGCACACGCCGACAGGCTCCTGCACCAGCACACACGCGTGTGCACGTACCACACACACACATGCAACTGCGTGCACATCGTACTCGCATCGTGCACACACACGCAGAGATATCCACCTCTGTGCACGTACACACACATATTGATGCACACACGTGTGCAGCAGCAGGTCCAGGCCGGTGCTCGCGTGCCGATCCCCGCACACGCCTCCCCGCACACGCGTGTGCTGCCCAGGCCCCGCACCGGGCTGTCCCCAAAGCCTGACGCTCCTTCCCTGCCCCTGTCCCCACAAAAGCTGCACAGGCTGCCGGCGCCCCACCAACACCCGGCTGGACCCCGGGCCGGGGCTCTGCCCCCAGCCCACCCCCGTCAGCTGGTGGCCATGTGTGGTGGCCGCAGCTGAGTACACAGCCCCTGCCATCCGTCTTGCCTCCTGTCATGGCCAGGGGCTGCTCTGGCCCCCCAGCCCCAGCCCAGCGGGACGCCAGGGCGAGAATGGGGTGAGAGTGGGGGTCCCCCTCTCCACACAGGCACCTGTCCACCCTCTGATGCCCCCTGCCCACTCCCTGCCCACTCCCTGTCCACTCCCTGCCTGCCCTGCCAGGGGTTTGCCCGTCCCCGGCTCTGTCCTGGGCACCTCTGCAAGGGCAGAACCAGCCCTGGGTCTGTGCCCTGTTGGCAGCGCCAGGAGAGGGTCGGGGTCCCTCGTGAGGGGTGGTGGGACAGAGCAGCGGGGGCAGCCCCCCACGCCCCCATGCCCAGCAGGAGCTCCGGCCCCTGTGCCCCCCGCCGCGTGATTTACGGGCCCTGCGCAGGCAGACAAATGGTGAAGGAAAACAGGGCAAGGGGGGTCCCGCTGGCGAGGGGCTGCCTGTGCCCCGCGGGGGGGACAGGGGCCGTTTGCTCACAGCGGGTGGGGTGAGAGGGGCAGCAAACTGGTGCCCGTGACAGTGCAAGGCAGCCCTGCCGTGGTGCCAGCAGTGCCAGGAGAGTGCCCGGGAAGGCACCTCCCAGCCCAGGAGCCACACCATGAGCTCCAGTCCCGCAGCCGCTGAGCTTTGGCCGTGAGGGGACACAGCGGGACACGATGTCGCCCCATCCTCTGGCCCTCAGGCCCCACTGGCCACCTCGCTCCGGCGTCTGCAGCGTGCTCGCTGTGTGCCAGGGCTGCCACCCTAGCCCCTGTGCAGCCCCCAGTTGGCTCTTTTTGTCTCATTATCCAGAGATTTCCCCCTGCACCCTGCTCTGCTGCAGGGCTGCTGGCTGGATGGGGACCACAGCTGGCACAGGCTGGCACAGCGGCCACGGCCAGATCCTGGAGCCACAGGAGCTGGGTCCTGCTGGGTCCTGCTCTCCCTTTGCCTTTGCCGCTTGACTTGCGGCAGCTGGAGCATCGCCAGGAATATCGGCAGCAACATTGCCAGGAGCATCACCAGGAGCATCGCCAGGCCACCAACCTCTGTCTGGCCGTGGCTGGGCATGAAAGCAGCAGGAAACCTCCTGCCAGCTCAGCTCAGCTCAGCTCAGCTGAGCACCCCTGCCTACTCTCAGGGTGCCAGGCTTGGGGCTGGAGGGGAAGTCAGAGCAAGACCGCCCCAAGACCTCTGTGGTGAGGAGAAGCAAGGGCTGGCCACCGCTTGTGGTGTCGGGTGGTCTTCATCAGGATCAGGAGGTGGGGGGTACCCGCAGCCCTCCCTGGGCTGCCAGGGGCTCCTGCTGCTGCCAGCTCAGCTCTCCCCTGGCAGGAAGAGCCTCCGTGTTTCCCGTGCTGGCACACACCTTCCTCCCGGCCCGAGGAAACGCTCCTCCTGCCTGGCAGCGCCACCCGCAACGCCGCCCGTGCCCCTGCCAGTGTCACCCGTCCCCTCCTACGGGGACAGGAGGGGTGCCAGGCTCTGGGGACAGAGGGGCGATGGGCACAGCATCACCTACGCGCGACATTCCCTCCCCGCCCTGGGCATCCTCCCGGGCATGGATCCCCTCCCAGCAGGGCACAGAGGGGTGTCGGGAGCAGCGTGTCCCCCTCTGATAAACACCTCAGGGATCAGCTCCCGGCTCCCTGCCCCATCCCGGCTCCTGTGCCCAGTGTTCACCCTGTGCCACCCCGCACAGGACCCAGCGCTGGCAGGTGACAGCCGGGCAGGGGCTGAGGACACGCTGCCCACGGGCTGGCACCGTGCGTGGCACCACTTTGCCAGTGCCAGAGGCCGAGGGTTGCGGCACAGGGAGCGCTCACTGTGCGGTGGTCCTGGCACTGTGGCACTGCCAGGCTCCGGTACCACCATGGGCAGGACCCAGAGCCCAGCCCCGAGTGCAAGGTGCCCGCGGCCAGAGCAGCAGCGTGCAGCAGCAGCACCAGGCCAGCGGCCGGAGCCAGCGCTGGCTCCTGTGGGCTGGGGCGAGGACGCTGGACGCTGGCCGCTGGCCGGCGGCTGGGGGGCCGGCTGGGGGTGGGCTCCGGCTCCAGCCCCTCCCCGGCCATATAAATCCTGATTCCCCCCACAGACGGTCGTCCCAGCCCCGCTCGGCCGCCGGAGCGGAGCAGCAGCGGGAAGGCGTCCGTCGCCGTCGGTCGCAGCGGTGTCGGCAGGGCAGAGGCTCCCCGCAGCCCGGGGGGTGCCCGCAGCAGGGCCGGGGGCAGGGCCGGGCGCCCGGCCATGGCTTTCACCATGCTGCGCCCCGTGGCCGCCCGCGTGCTCTACCCCGACCTCAGCATCCTCTCGGAGGACGAGGAGAACCGGAGCGAGAGCGACACGTCGGACCAGTCGTTCGGCTGCTGCGAGGGCGCCGAGGCTCGCCGCAAGCTGCCGCGCAAGCCGGGGCCCATGGTGATGGTGAAGCAGCGGCAGGCGGCCAACGCGCGGGAGCGCGACCGGACCCAGAGCGTCAACACGGCCTTCACCGCCCTGCGCACCCTCATCCCCACCGAGCCGGTGGATCGGAAGCTGTCCAAGATCGAGACCCTCCGCCTGGCTTCCAGCTACATCTCCCACCTGGCCAACGTGCTGCTGCTGGGCGAGGGCTGCGAGGACGGGCAGCCCTGCTTCAGTGCCATCTACGGAGCCAAGGGCGACCTGGACAGCAAACAGCCCCGCAGCATCTGCACCTTCTGCCTCAGCAACCAGCGCAAAGGGGTGAGCAGGGGGCGTCGGGATGGAGGGTCCTGGGCTGAGCGGGGCGGGAGGCTCCGCGCGGCCCCACGGGGTGGGGGGCAGCAGCCCCTGCCAGGGCTGAGCAGGACGGCAGGCTCGGCACGTCTCGGTGAGAACCGCAGGCTCTGGCTCCAGCCCCCACTGGAGGTTTTGGCTGCTCCTGGCCAAATCCTGCTCGTAGCCGCACGCCCACAGCTCCCGCTCGCGTCAGAGGGCCGGGCTGCTCCCCCACGTCCATCCGGGCCGGGAGGTCTCGGGGGGTTAAACAGTCACCCCAGTGCCGGGGGCACTCGGCCCGTCCCGGGGGCGGAATTCTCACCCCTTCCCAGTTCCCGACCCCATCCCAGTCCCTGATCCCATCCCCGGCCCTGCTGGCCCGGACACTGCCCCCGCCTCACCCTGGCATGATGGAGGCAGCCAGGACAGGGTGGACAGCCCGCACGGGGGGCCGGGCAGGGCTCCCCACCCCATGGCCCCGCTCTGGATCTGCTGGTGGTGCCAGCACCACTCCCAGAGGGGCAAGGGGCTGAGCTTGGCAGCCCTGCCCTGCCTGGCTGAGCCCTCCCCAGCACCCTGCAGCTCAGGGGGCACCTTTCCCGTGGTGAGCCCATCCTGCCACCCACACCGGGGTCCTGGGTGCCCCTGGCCCACAATGGGCCATGTGGGATGGGGGGTGAGGTGCTGGCAGCTTCCCATCCCCACGGGACCCTCAGCTTGTCCCACGTGTGCCCCCGAGCAGCGTGGCCGTGGGGCACACTCCAGCCCTCGGGGCTCTTTCTGTTTCTGCTGCTCCATTTTCTGTTGTTCCCGTGCCCCCCTCACTTGGCCGGGCTCTGCAGCCTCCCCGGGGCACCCCCAGACCCAGGCCTTGGTTGAGCTGCCCCCCAGCTGCGACCCCCCCAGAGCTCAGCGCTGGCCCTGGGCTGCTCCCTGGGCCACAGCTGGGGGGCTGGCACAGGGCTGGGCCCCCCAGGACCCCCCAGAAGCACTCAGGACCCTGGGGACAACAGCAGGAACTGGGCTGGGACCCAGCTCTGTGCCTCCTGGCTCTGGGGCTGGGCTGGGCTGGAAATGGTCTGGGCTGGAACTGGGCTGTGCTGAGCCATGCTGGGTTATACTGGACTGTTCTGGGTGGCACTGGGCTGAAGTTGTGCTGGCAACTGGGGCTGAGCCTGCCCATCCCCAGTAGGACCATGGGTCTATCTGGGGCTGTGGGTCTGTCCCGGGGCAGTGCCAGCCCTGCCCGTGGGCCGGAGTGCGGTGTCACGGAGCAGCCCAAGGAGCCGTGTCCCTGTGAGGTGATGGGGCTGCAGGCGGTGCCCCCAGAGCCACCCCCCAAAGCCGCTCAGCAAGCACAGCCCCGTCTGTCTGTCCATCCTGGGCAGCGCTGAGCCCACCCCAGGCTGGTGGCACCGGCAACCGCTCCATGTGGAGCTGGCACGGGGCAGCACGGGTAGGAGCGGGGCACCTCGCAGCCGAGACACCCCCAAACGCCTCCGGCTCTCCCCTCCTCTCTCTGCAGGGCGGCCGGAGGGACCTCGGGGCCAACTGCCTGAAGGTTCGGGGGGTGACCCCGCTGCGAGTGTCGCGGAGATGAGCCGGGGTCCGGCAGCACCCGCCTGAGACAGCGGCAAGAAGCGGCCGGAGCCCGGGCACGCCAACCCCAGAGACCGCAGCGGGAGGGAGGGAGCTGCCCGGCCGAGGCGGCGGCACCAGAACCCAGTGCCACGGGCTGGCACCGAACTGAGCCTGGCCCTGGAGCCGGTGGTGGGCTGCGAGGACGCTGCCGTGGCCGAGGCTGCCCGTGCGTGGGGCAGGGCCGGGGAGGGGGGTCCCCGTGCCCCGGGGCTGGACTGGAAGGGGCCCGCGTGCGGCCGGCGTCGAGCGCTGCGAGGGGAGACGGTGCGACGGCCCCGCGGGCGCTGGTTGTGCACGTGCAGCCACTCGGAAAATAAACCTTATTTTTCTGACCGGCCGGTGCCTGCTGTCAGCCCGGCGCGGGGAGGGATAGGGTGGGGGGCACATGGGGTCCCCAGGATGGCCCCAGTTCCCTGGCCCTGCCAGGCCCCAGCGGAGCGAGACCCCCAGGCAGACGCTATCCCCGTGTCGCCAGCCGCTGCCGACAGCTTTGCCCCACGAGGGCTGTGGAGGTGCCACCGTGGCCTGTGCCATGGGACGGGGAGATGAGGATGGCACCGCCAGCAAGGGCCTGGGTGGTGGGTCGGGGTTGGCGTCACGGCTTTTGAGCTTTCCCCTCCACCTGGTACATCAGGGGCTGCCGCGGCTGCCACCGGCACCGGGACCATCACCGCGACTGCCACTGTCACCGAATCACCGAATCACGGAATCACCATCACCGCAAAGGCCACCACCACCAAAACCACCACCGAGACCACCACCGAGACCACCACTGAGACCACCACCGGGACCACCACCGGGACCACCACCAGCAGCACCACCGCCACCAGTAGCATGAAACCACCAGTGCCACGGCCGTCCCCAGTGCCGCAATGACCACGTGGGGCCATGCACGGCGGGGCTGCCGCCAGCGGCACCTGCGCGGGGTCACGCAGGGACACGGGGGGTTCCCAGGCTGGGACCCCCACCCCCGGGGCCCTGCTGGGGGGCCGGGGCTGGGCTGTGCCGGGCGCCGGGGAGCGCCGAGCCTGGGAAAGGTGCCGTGTTGGGGCCCGCGGCTCCCAGGGGCCAGAGCGGAGGCAGCTGCAGCTGGGGGCTCCCGGGGTGACCCCCCCAAGGGCTGCAGGGCCGGAGCTGCCCCATGTCCTGGGGTGCTGGAGCCAGCGGGGAGCAGCGAGAGTGCCCCGGGGGAGCCCATAGGAGCCCGTCCCAGGGATGGGGTGAAGGCGGGGGCCCAGCGGCACCTTTGGGCCCCCCCGGTCGGCCGAGGCAAGCCTGGCTCAGGCTCCCTCCTCCCCCCCCCGGTGTGATTTATGGAGCTGCCAACGCGGCGCAGCTGCGAGAGCTGCTCCCAGGCAGGGACCCGCCGGGGGGGGGAAGGTTTGTTCTCAGCGTGGCTAATGTGTCCCAGACCCCCCGAAACAGCCGTGAGATTCTCCAGCCAGCCCAGGACACAGGATCCTGCCCCCGGGTTTATCGGGGGGCAGGGGTGGCCAGGGGGGGACACCCGCACATGAAAGGAGAGCGTCCCCTTGAAGCGGCGGCTCCAGAGCCCCCGGGGGGCAGGGAGGGCTGGTGGTCTCAGCACTCAGCCTACGGGTCCCAGTGTGTCCCAGGGCTGAGGACAAGTGTCCCAGCACCAGCAACCAGAGCCCCAGCAAGCTCCATTATAAAGGCCATGGGTCCCAGTAAATCCCAGCACAGGAGCTGTGCCCCCAGCACGTCCCAGTGACAGCGACTGGAGCCCCAGCAAGCTCCAATATAACGGGTACCAGTAACTCCCAGTGCAGGAGCTGTGCGCCCAGTACGCCCCAACGCTGGGGTTGTAGATCCCAGCACGTCCCAGCATGTCCCGGTGCCAAGCCCATGGGTCCCAGCATGTGCCGATGCCAAGCCCGCGAGGTCCCAGTAAATTCCAGTCCCTCCCAGCACCGCAAGAGGGAAACGGTGACTCAGAGGCACTGGAACCCGCGGGGATGGGGCTGGTGGGAGCCGGGTGCCCCTTTGCCCCGCGCGGGGCGGCCACCGCAGCCCGTCACCCGTGGGTGCCGCCGGCTCCCCGAGCCCATCCCCGCCGCCTCCCGCGCTCCCCTCCCATCCTCTCCCCTTCCCGCGCTCCGACACCCCTGGACAGGCTCTTGGCCGCGCTGGCTGAGACAGGAAGGTGTCCCCGAGTCTCAGGAAGGAAAAACACTCAGTGCTGAACCCACCAAGACCGTCTCCGAGGGGCCGCGGCTGGAGAGGCTCCAGGCCTGACATCACCTGGGAACTGGAACCAGAACCGCAGCTGCACTCCGCGCCTGGTATTTTTTATTTTTCTTTAACTTGTGTTTTTAAACTNTGAGACGGGCAGTCCAGAGGTCACCATGGTGGCCACCAGATGCCGGGCAGTCCCTGCCTCCCCGTGCCAGCAGCCAGAGCCCGCCCTGTCCTCACCTCCTCAGGACACCCATGGGCCACTCCCCCCTGTGCCAGGGCCAGCGGTGGCCCCGCAGCCTCTCACCATCCTCAAGGGCCTCGCCGCCTGAGCACCCTGAGCTCCTCCACATGCCAGGGGCGCCGGGGTCGTGGGCGCAGGGCCGGCAGCTGCTGCCACCCCTCGTGTCCCCCCGTCCACCGGAGCCTGGGAGCCGGCCGCCCGGCGGGACCTCGTGCCGCGCACGGTCCCCGGGGACACGGTCCCCGCGGCAGGGACAGGGTGTGAAGGCGCAGCGCGGGGTGAACGCCAGGTTAATCTCCCGCTGGAGCTTCCCTCCGCAAACAATAAGACAATGCCCGGCCGGGAGCCGCCTGCGTAACCAGCGGCGCGGAGGGGAAGTTGTAATATTTGGATTTAGCCACTCGGTAAATTAAGGAAGANAAATTTTTTTTTTCCCCTTTCCCTTCTCCATTCCCCTCCCAAATATTTCAGCCTCTCCGCACTTGAACCTTGCTGGGCCAGCGAGGCTGGAATGCAGCAGGGCTGCGCCCGGCGCTGGGGACCGGCGGTGCTGAGCGAGAGCTGCTGGGCTGGACACACAGCCAGGGCTGGAGCCTGGTGGTGCTGAGCAGGAGCTGCTGGGCTGGACACGCAGCCAGGGTTGGAGCCTGGTGGTGCTGAGCAAAAGCTGCTGGGCTGGACATGTAGCCAGGGCTGGAGCCTGGTGGTGCTGAGCAAAAGCTGCTGGGCTGGACATGTAGCCAGGGCTGGAGCCTGGTGGGGCTGAGCGAGAGCTGCTGGGCTGCACATGCAGCCAGGGCCGGCCCGAGCTACAGGCAGGGGGTTCAGGCAGGAATCGCTCCCCAGCGATGGGGATCCAGGACCTCACAGCCCCCGGCAGCAGTGGGAAGGGACCTGTGGTCTCGTGGGGACACAGGATGGTCTGGCCGGGCACAGGGGGTGGGAGGATGGAAGGCAGAAGGGTCTGGAGGAGCCTGGTTGGGGGCAGCGCTGGTTTCCTGACCCACAGCCCCTGCAGGACCTGGGGACAGAGGGTTGTGACGGGACCCCCACGGTCTGGATGGCAGCGGGTGGGGACAGGGGAACAGGGGGAAGGACCAGGGAGGGATGGGCAGCCAGTGGTGAGGATGGGATGGACATACCATGAACCATGGTGTGATGGGCACACTGGGATGGGATGGGATGGGATGGGATGAGATGGGATGGGATGGGATGGATGAGATGAGATGAGATGAGATGAGATGAGATGAGATGAGATGAGATGAGATGAGATGCGATGAGATGAGATGAGATGAGATGAGACGGGCAGTCCAGAGGTCACCATGGTGGCCACCAGATGCCGGGCAGTCCCTGCCTCCCCGTGCCAGCAGCCAGAGCCCGCCCTGTCCTCACCTCCTCAGGACACCCATGGGCCACTCCCCCCTGTGCCAGGGCCAGCGGTGGACCCGCAGCCTCTCACCATCCTCAAGGGCCTCGCCGCCTGAGCACCCTGAGCTCCTCCACATGCCAGGGGCGCCGGGGTCGTGGGCGCAGGGCCGGCAGCTGCTGCCACCCCTCGTGTCCCCCCGTCCACCGGAGCCTGGGAGCCGGCCGCCCGGCGGGACCTCGTGCCGCGCACGGTCCCCGGGGACACGGTCCCCGCGGCAGGGACAGGGTGTGAAGGCGCAGCGCGGGGTGAACGCCAGGTTAATCTCCCGCTGGAGCTTCCCTCCGCAAACAATAAGACAATGCCCGGCCGGGAGCCGCCTGCGTAACCAGCGGCGCGGAGGGGAAGTTGTAATATTTGGATTTAGCCACTCGGTAAATTAAGGAAGAAGAAAAAAAAAAGGGGAGAAAAAGCGCTGGGGGTAATGAGAGCGGGGCTGGCCTCGCGCCCTGCCCTGCCCCACGGCTCCGGGGGCTCAGCTCAGTGGCCGAGCGCGGCCAGCAGCACCAAGAGCAGCGGGGCCGGGCACAGGGCGATGCCCCCACAGGGCTGGCAGGGCTCGGGCACGGCCCCACCGCAGCGACGCGCGGCCCGGGGAGTCGAGGCTCAGGCACTGGGCTGGGCAGCGCGTGGCAAACCTGCCGCCTCCTGCCGCAGCAGAGGAGGGATCGGGGCCGGGAGGTTATTTTAATCCGGACCCGCTCACGGGAAATCAAATCCTGGTTCTGCAGCTGGGGCGGGCGGGCAGGAGCGGGGGGACGGTCACCTCCAGCTGGCAGCGCTCGGGGTGAGGGCGTTCTACCCGGGGCGTCTCTGGGGCTGTGCGATGTGAGAGGCCCCTCTGAGCAGGTACAAGGGGGCTGGGGGACCCCTGGGGGAGCCCCCCGCATGCCCTGGCCTCACTGGGGTGAGCAGGGCAGGGGCACACGGGGAGCCCCAGGGTGCTGGGTGGAGCCCCCCACCCTGCGGGCTCCAATCTGGGGGCTCGCGAGGCCTCCGCGTGCCCTGGGCAGAGGCATCCCCCCAATGTGGGGGACCCCAGGATGAGGGTCCAGCGCAGAGCGGGCAGAAGGGCTGGCACAGGTGGGTCAGAGGGGAGCGTCGGGCACGGGAAGGCGCTGGGCGGCGGGACGGGAAGGCGCTGGGCACGCAGCCGTGCGCCGGGAGCCCATTTCCCCCAAAACAGGAGCCGTTATCAGCGGCGAATCCTCGGGAGAGCTCCCAGGGGGGACCTCCAGCCCTTCCCCTCCACCTACCTACCCCACCGCTCTCCCGCTCCGGCCCACGTCAATGCTGCCGCGAAGGTGTCGGAACAATCGCCTGACAAAGAGCTATTTTTAGGGGCCGGGGCTCGGAGCGAGGATACGGCCGGGCCGCTGACAATGGGGGGAAGGGGGCCGGGCTTCCCCCGTGACCACTCGGCAGCAGAAGGACCCGTAAGATTTCCTCGATGACCCAGGCCCGTACAATACAAGGAAAGCGCGCGAGGGAGATACCCCCGCCAAGAAGAGCTGCTCCTTTACCTAATGGGAGTGACCCGGGGCGAGGGGCTGGGGGATAGGGGCCAGGGGCCTCCCGTGGGGGTGCTCAGCTCTCCGTGAGGTCGGGGGGAGCCTCGGAGCGGGGACCAGGTTGGGTCCATCTGCTTGTGCCGCACACCCTGGGCATGGGGGACGCCGGGGGGTGCGGACGTGGCTCAGCACAAACCCCCGTCCCCTCCAGAGTCCGGCCCTGCCCTGCCCAGCCCAGGGGGCTCGGTGCGGTTCCAGAGGGGTTGAGCTGAGCCCCAGAGTTTCCTCCTCGCTCGGCGCAGCCTGTGATGGACAGAGGGGTCTGCGGAGGCTGCGCTTTGGGGCAAAGCTGATCCTGCTGCCTGGCTGGAAATCAGGGCTAAAAACCGGGGAAGGAGCGAGCGAAGGTCACGAGGCCCAGGCAGAGGTGAGGGCTCAGCTCAGCTTCGGGTGGTGGCGAGGACGGAGCCCCCCATGCACAGGCTGCACCTGCACAGCTCGGGGANCTCCCCAGTGCCCAGCCCAGGACCCCCCCAGCGCCGGGGCACGGACAGGAGCAGGCCCGGGCCGGGCTCCACGAGCCGCCGTCGCCACCTGGCGGCAGATCCCGAGAACAGCCCCGGGAGAGGCGGCGGTAGCGGCGGGGACAAGGCCCAACCCTCCCCCCAACCCCGGCCATCTTTACAGGCCTCCCCTTGTTCCCTCTCGGGNCGTCTCCGGTGCCGCCGTGTCTCCGGTGCCCGCCCCGCCGCGGGTGCCCCTGAGGGGAGCGGGGCCTCGAGGGGGGCCTGGCCCTGCTGTGCTCAGGGGGAGAGGCAAAGGGAGAGGAGGGAGGGCAGGGCCCAGCGCCTGCTGCTCGCCCAAGGGCCGCCGTGGCCCCGGGGGGGGAACGGGGCAGGGCAGGGCGCGGCCGGGGGGCCACCCTCAGCCGGGCCCGGGCTTGGAGCTGGGGCTGCCCCTGGTGCCCAGGAAGAGCAGAGCCCCCCGGAGAGGCGGCCTTCCCCTCCCCCTGCTCCTCCGCCTTGGCACGTTCCGGCCCTGTAGGGGTTTGTTTCTTTCAGAGGCTCAGTCTTGCTTTTTTTCCCCCTTGTCCTGGCCAAAAAATAAAAAATAAAAGCGGGGGTGCGAGGTGCGAGGAGGGGCGAACCGAGGAGAGGCCAGGCCGCCTGCTCACTCCTACCCCCAGCCGCACAGGGCCCCGTTATTTTGGACTCGATGATACCAATGGTCTTTTCCAGCCTCAAAGATTCTCTGATTTTGTGGGTGGAGGGCAGGTGGTTTTCACTCTTTGCCCCCCAGTCGCTCTCCTCTCCAGCCCGGCTCCTCCTGCCCCTGCTGTAACGCCGGGAATTGTGCCGCGGGCTGCGGGGCTGCTGCTGAGACGTGCATTGGAAAGGAGAGAGCAGATAAGATTATGAAACCCCATTCGTGGCCCTTGCC
>WEIS01077532.1:23099-44365 GCA_013389965.1 Todus mexicanus | reverse complement strand
CGGGGCCGCGGCGCCACTTCCGTTTCCGGCGCGCCTCGCTCTGGTCCCTGCGGCGGCGGCCGAGCCTTGTGCCTCCGCCATATTGTCTNAGCCGCACAGGGCCCCGTTATGTTGGACTCGATGATACCAAGGGTCTTTTCCAACCTCAAAGATTCTCTGATTTTGTGGGTGGAGGGCAGGTGGTTTTCACTCTTTGCCCCCCAGTCGCTCTCCTCTCCAGCCCGGCTCCTCCTGCCCCTGCTGTAACGCCGGGAATTGTGCCGCGGGCTGCGGGGCTGCTGCTGAGACGTGCATTGGAAAGGAGAGAGCAGATAAGATTATGAAACCCCATTCGTGGCCCTTGCCAGGTGCCTTTTTTCTTCTTTGCCAACGGCTTTGGGGGCCATCAGTAAAGTCTGAACGGCGAACACTAGGTTGCCGGTGTGTTTTCTGCTGGCAGCAGTGGCTGAGCTACGCAGAGGCTCCCGAGGGTGTGGGCCTCGATTCTGCACGTGAAGCTGATGGATCCAGAGCCCATCTTGGGGTGTGTTTGGGTTCTTCGCACCCATGATGAGCCCTGCTCCCTGTGAGGGGGGTGCTCTGAGACCTGCAGCCGAGTCTGGGGCTTGGAGAGCTGCTCTGGCGCTGAGCAGCGGCGCTGGGCTGTGAAACCGGCCGCTGTGAGCGTGTCTTTAGAGGGGGCTCCCCTGGTTTGGGTGAGCTCCATCCTCAGCGCGGTGGGTGTGAGCACCCCTCGGAGAAGCACCGGCAGACAGCGGCGTTCCTGCCGGGGCGCAGGTGGTGAGGTAGTTTGCTCTTGGAAGGCTCAGAACCCTCATAGTTGCTCAGGATATCGAGGCTGAAGCAGAGCCGGTGTTGGGGCCGCGTTGCTGGTCAAGCCGGGCGTTGGCTGCACCCCTGGACGGAGGAATCACTCGTCCTGTGCGCTGCTTGTCTTGGTGCGACGTAGAAAAGGGTCCAGCTTGAGCTGGGAGAGGGGAGGCTGAACTTGGCAAGACTCGAGGCGGGACTGGGGGAAGTGTGAAGCTTGAGCGGCTCCTTCATTAGCCCTAGGACTAGAGCTGGGGTGATGCTCCTGTGCAGAGGGCGCGGGGTTGAACCAGGGTGGGACACACCAGGAGTGGGGAAAGGAAACTGGGATGGGATGCGACTCCCACTGGCAGAAGAGGGTCCGATCCTGCATACAGGGCAGTCTGCTCTCAGGAGAGGAGCCGCCCGTGGCCTGGGGCTCTCTGGATGCCTCTGGAGAAGGCAGAGACCTCAGATGGGAGATTCCGAGTTGGTTCTCTGGGTTCAGCAGGGCACGGGGGTTTGTGGGCTGAGGAGAGGTGACTTCTGTTGGGAACGCGGCTCTTCGGAAGAGGCCAGGAGCATTGGCAGCAGGTTCCAGCTCGTGTGGATGAAGTTGGCTTACGGAACGGCTCGTGTCGTTGGGCAGAGTTTGGTTCTGTGCGGGGACACTTAATGGGACTGAGTCACTCGAAAAAAACTGGTGGGACACGAAGGTGAAGGTGCAGATCTGTGAGTCGGGGGAAGGCCGGGGAAAATGCTGCTCCCTGGAGGTGAGATGCTTGAGCATTGGAAATCTGGGGCATCTTCAAGTCGTGCGGGTCAGGAACCCAGGCAGGACACGGCTGTGAGGGAGGGATGTTGGGCAGAAGCGCTGCTGGGAGGTGGTTCTGGATCTGTGGGCTTGCAGAGACAGAAGCCGTGTTTGCCCTGGGCTAGGAGGGGTGAGGATGTCCCTGCTCCTGGCCCTGTGAAATATCAGGTGCCTTCTGCTTCAAGCCTTCTGCTGCTGCTTCTCCTCCCAGAACTCGTTCTCTCCTTTTTTTGTCTTTCCTCGTCCTCGGAGGAATCAGGCAGAGGAAGGCAGGAGAGGCAAATGGGTGACATTGTGGTGGTGTGATTAATTTCATGTCACATTTCTGAAGAGCCAGGGATTTATTTCTGGGTTACCAGCCCCGTCACCTCCTCTGTTCCTCCATTACTGAATCGATAACATGAACGTCTCTGCTTTATAAACTCTGGGTGAGCTTGATGCCATCTCAGATCTTCTTGTCCCTGAAGGGTCTTGCAAGAACGAGCCCCCTGATTTTGAGGTCAGGGAGGTCGCCGCCGTGCCTCGGCCTGGCTGCAGCTCCAGCTTGGATTGCAACTCTTGGATCGTTTTTCTGAGCTTAGCTGTCTCCTTCCAGGGACTTCCCAGAGCTGACTTTGCAGAACCTAACTGGAGAAAAGGAATTCTCTCCTTTGGACCTGGAAAAGCTGCTCTGAAGAGGAGGCTGCAGCTCTCTCTGCGCTGGCGTCAGCGCTGCTTTTACAAGGTGGTTTTTGGACCCCGTTTATTATCGAGGTGCCAGCCCTACCTGGCGCTAGGGAGGGTTGATAAGAACGAGAGGGTTGCCGTGGCCGTAGGATCACAGATCTGTTCTGGTGCTGAGGTGTCGGCAGTGAAGGAGCAGCAAAGGGAGCCTGACCCGAGTCTTCCCTGCTTCTTTGTTCTCACTGCTCTGGACAGTTTTATTCCAAGAAATCGTTTTGTTACCCATTTCGTGCTGTTGCTGTGGGAAGCGGAGAGCAGAAGGGAGACCTGGAGCTCTTTGTGGGCTCCAGACGAGACCACCAGAGTCCTTTCTGGAAGGTCACCATTTCACTAGTGCCTGTTTCCCAACGAGTTTATTTATCTCAGAGCCAGGCTGGGGCCGCCTTAGGACCGATTTCTGATTTTTGAGAAATATTGGCAGGGAAGGGCTCTCCAAAGGCGGCTGGCTGCCTCAGCTAACAGCAGGGTTACAGTGTGGCAGGTTATTTGAAGGGAACAGCAAATAAAACAAGGGCTAGATGGAAGTGGAAAACCACCTTGGGCCAAGGTGGAATTTGGCCTCTGCCCTCGCACCTCCTGCAACGACCGAAGGGGAAATTGGGCTTTTTAATTAAGCTGAGTGTAGGGAGGGTCCAGCGCGCTCTGCGGCGCTAACGCAGCGGGACGTGCCAGCGCTTGCTGTCGCTGGGCGGGAGAGGACTGGCCGCGTTGGGAAGACGTGACCCCGCGGTCCCGCGTGTCCAGGGAAGTGAGATGGTGCCTCGTCAGAGCCCTCGGAGGAGGCGGTTCCTCAGCGCCTCTTCGCACACGTGTGCCTGAGTTGTCAGTAAATCTTTATTTTTAGTGTTCTGGAGATGGGTGAGCGTGGACGCGCACAACAAATTAATTGCCAGTGGAGAAAAGCAAGAGCTCCCGCAGCGTTCCTTCCCTCCCGGGTTCTGTCACAGCTCTCTCCCTCCGTTCCCAGCGCGCCGGTGGATTCCAGGCTGCCCTTCCGCAGCTGGAGCAGCGCTGGCATCGTGCTCCCTGAGGAAGAAGAGGCTTTCTGCTCGCTGAGGACGTGGTGCAGCATCCAGATTCATTTCAACCGAGCTTACGAAAGCAGAGTTACAAGTTTGAGCAGTTGGGAACACACGACATCCAGGCATATGCCCAGCATCTTACCAGGCTTATAAACCCGTCCTTGTCCTGAGCCATAACAGGGCGCTGGCGGCGGCTCTCCCGGGCGCTGGCAGAGTGTGGGGATGGGCAGACGTGGCCTTGTGCCGTGTGGGTTTGTTCGGGCTGGCGAGGGCGGGTTCAGCGCTTGTGTCCCTGCTGGGTGACACCGAGCGATGAACGCCGTGGTCACCAGGCTTCGGATCACCTCCGAAATGCTGAGTGAAGTTGGAGAATCTCAGTCTCTCCGCGTACCTCACCCTGCAGGGTCCGGGAGAGCTCCTTGGCTGACGGTCGCTGTGTGAACCCAGCGCTCGACGAGCGGCGTTTTGGTACCCAGGGCATGGCAGGTGCTGATCTGGGGAGTTTAATCGCTGGGCTTTTCCGTTTGATTTTTGGAGTGCTCGTAGCCAGGTTCATCTTGAGTTCACAAAGGTGAAGTTTTAGCGGGTTCTGTTCGAACTTGTCCCTTTTGGCAGGAGGTTGCACCAGGCGTGTCTCGCTGAGCCTGCTGGATGCCAGCTGACCAGGCAGCACGGTTTGCGGTGCGGTGCCCACTGGATGGGAACTGATCACGGCGGCTTCCCGAAGAAGTCGTTCCATGCTGTGTCCGATGGTTTATCCTCTGGCTCTGGGAACTGGTCCTGCCTCCAGGAATTGCATGATCAGAGCAATTGAAAACCTGTAGCTTTCCCAGATGGCAGGTACAGCTCAGTTATCCGAGCCCTGGCTAAATCTCTGTGTGCATGAACCAAAGGAGTCAAATCAGCTGAAGGATTGGCCTGTCGGTGCTCCTTGCGCACTAATTAACGAGGAAAACAACTGTGCCACTTAGCAGTAATTAGGAAGGTGGAACTTTCCAGAGCACGCTGATGTCAGCTGCGAGGAGCCTGTCGTGGTGCTGAGACCTTCCCCTTCGCGAGCCTTCGGGAGGAGTTACCTGGAGTTGGCAGCTCCCAGGAACGGTGCTTTTGGTAACTGCTTTCTTGGAAAATGCTGCTCGAAGCCCCGGTGGTAGAAGCTTTCATTTTGTTCCTGCTTTAAGGAGAGACAGAATCGCTTCCTGTTGAAGGCTTTGCTTTGGCTTTAGTCAGACTTAAAGAGATGGGCCTCCAAAAAACTGCCACCGCTCTTCCTTGTCCCCGGTTCCTGGCGCTGACAGGGTAGTTTGGCGATTCCTGGTGGCGTTTCTAGCCGGTTTGATTTGATGGTGTCGGGAGCCTCTCCAGTGCTGGCAGTAAAAGATACCCCCTGTGATTTGGAGGGGATTGGGAGAGTCCCCGATTTGGGGGGAGAAGTGGGAAGAGAAGAGTGTTCAGAGTCGACTGTTGTGGAGAAAGCCCCTTACGAGATGGAGCGAGGAGCTGCGGGAGCAATCCCGGCCGCTCTGCCCCAGGTGCTGCTCCCAGCTCCGGAGCTTTGCGGAGGATACTTGTCCGGCTGGGCTGAGATGCTGGATGCCCGTGGAGGGTTCTGTGTAAGGTCTGAGAAAACCCCAGAGCTTAACTGGGACAGAAGTGCTGGGAGAGCGTGTGGGCAGCAGAGACAGTGCCGGGGCAACCTGGCGAGCGCCAGCCGTGACAGACGCTGCTTTCTGCGCCGGTGAAGGTTCCCTGTAATTACGGAGTTCAGGAGAACCACTTCGTGGTCGGTGTCGTGACTCCTGTGGAGATGGTGATCCCGCCGACCGTTTTCCCTAGTGGCTGGTTGTGTCTTGTTTTGAATTAATCACAACGGTCCCTGCTGCTTTCTGAAGAGGACGTTGGGGTTGTTCTGTATCGTGACCTGTTATTTCTCCGCAGCCGGACACAACTAGTTAAAAAGAAATCAGGAAAATAATTTTGTTGGGAAGATGTCATTCGAGCAGAGTGTGCTGTTCCAAAAAATACCAAGAGAGAAGTTGGGTTTCAAACCCGAGTGCTTTTTCAAACTCAATTATACCTCAGAATCGTCTTTGCTGTTGCTGGTGTCTCTTCAGTAGGTAAATGGCCTTCGGGAAAGGATGCGAAATGTCAGTTTTGTTAATCGAGGCTTGTTTCTATTTCAGCTGTAAAATCACAGTAAAATATAGGTTGCGAGGGACTCCTGGAGGTCATCTGTTCCACACGCGTACTGCTGCAGTTCCAGCACCGTGCGAACAGGCAGATCAGATTGCTTTTGTGCGATGGAACACGGGGTTTGTAAAGTTGGTTACTGTTACATCTCCTGTGGAAGGTAAGCCGGGCTTTGATTAACGCTGCCTGACAGTAGGCTGTGCTCTAGCATTTAAGCGCGTCTTAATCTTTTAATCTCAGTGGTGTCTGTCCAGCACTAGATGTTCTTCAAACTCGGAAGAAGCGAGCGCTCCTTCCTCGGGAGGCCGACAGGCGAGGCGTGAACGGAGAGGAATCCTACTCAATTCTATCCGATAATTGTAGCGCTCCCGCTCGCTAATAAAGCGCCTGATTGGAGAGGTTGGGGTGGAGCTGTTTGCTGTGGCAGGTGATGTCTCACTTGCGGTTGTGGAGAAAAGAGAGGAGTAACCTTTAGACTCCAGAGCGGTGCCTGCAGTCCTGCGCCTCGCGGCTGGGAGAGGCTTTTCTTGTCTCAAAATGACCCAGGCCGCCGGTAAGGAGCTTACGTGGGGAAAGTAGCAGTGAGAGGAAGGCCTGCAGACCTGTTGGACTGATCTGCGCGTCTCGCTTTCTCCTTGAGAGGAAGGTGAGATCTGGGACAGTCGAGCTGGAATTGGTAAAGCAGCAGAAATACTTTTGTGGCTCTTTGGGTTTGGTTCGGGGCAATTCGAGGCCTGTTGGACCCTTTTGGGACTGCTCCCTGCTAACGGAATCGGAGCGCAGGTGGCTGGGCGGCGATAACCACGTTTGCGGTGTCGAGCGAAGGTCGCTCGCTCTGCTTTGTCTGGGTGAACTGGGAGCTCCCCGGTAACGTCCTGCTCCCGCTCAGGGTGAGTGGTGCCGTTAGCAGCGATCCCCAGGGAGGCCGGTGCCGAGCGCCGCTCCCGTTCTCGGGTGCATTATTTATACTCCAGACCTCATCCACAAAGGTCATCGCTTGGAGAGCGCTGGCAGGTTCCTCGGGGCATCAATCTCCTGGGGAGCTCTTGGCTTCCAGCTCACTGGGAGCACGCTGCGTCATACTGGCGCTGCTCTTTAGCTTTAAGTTTCTGGAGTAACCGTGTTCTGGAGAGAAGCTCTGTGCCAAAACCATTCCCGTTGGAAAGGACGGGGGGAGGGGAAGATAACGGTATCTCAGTTATTCTTGACTAACAAGAAAAAAAAGAGGGGTGAATTTTCCCCGAGGCTGAGTAGGTGTGTTTCTCAGAAACTAATCTGCCTGGATTTCTTGGCAGTGTTTAATCCTGAGAGCGGATCCATCTGGGAGGACAGAGGGTGCAGGAAATTCCTGTGCTGATGGGGTGTAGGTGCTGTACGGCCGGACGCTTCCCCACAATAAGTGTCCTCCTGGGGCAGGGATTGTCTTTGGGGTTAGTGCCTTGTGGGGGTGATAAAAACCCCTTTTTAAAAAGTCGGGAGGTTGTAACAATGGTTAAATAAGTCCAACTATTTTTTTAGATGAAATTCGAAATGAACTTTGAGAGACTTTTGACCATTTTATCGCGCTTTAGGCACACGGAGTCCAGCTCGCCGAGCTGCTCAGACTACAGGCTCCCACTGGGGTCATTCAGACTTTTGAGAACTGATCTCTTTTAATTAATAGACCTTCCAATTAAAAAATTCCTGTGTGGTGGTCACACAATTGTTTGTGTCTCCTGCCTGGGGCCCTCCTGCGGTGTAATGACCAGCAGGACGCGCAGGGCCGCGCTCGGCTCTTCGGGGGAGGGTTTTGTACCCAGGCTGAGCAGGGGCCTGGGGGGTGCTCTCGATAAGGACGCTCTGGGAGAGATCAGTGAATTATCACTGCGCTGAGACTTAAACGATGTTTTGAAGGGCAGGTCGAGGTGGGAAACCAAGCACTGAAACTTCTGTGCGGTGCTCGTTTGGTGAGCACCAAGGGAGGGCTGTCACCGCAAGGGCCAGAACAGAAGAGCTGTTCTCTGTCCTTGCTCAGTCAAAGCCTTGGCGCCGAGCAGCGCGTGTCAGACCGCGATGGGAGCTTTGTCTTCCTCCCGCTGTGGCCTCTGGTGTGTCCCCTGGAAGCTTGCGGTTCTGTTTCCCGGTTTAGCGCTCCTCTGCCAGAGAAATTGAAGTTTTCCGAGGTGCATTGTGGGGTTTGGAGATGCTCGGGACTGCGCTGCGCACGGCAACCTGATCTAATTCGATCTGCTCTGACTCAGTTACTCTTAGCAGCCTCTCCCAATATAAATTCTCCTACGATCCTGTCATTAATGCAGGAGTTAATGAATGATGTGCTCAGGGTGGACTCCGCGGAAATAGAGCTCATCCTCTTAGCAAGCTCAGGGCGCTCATCTCGATGGAATCGCTGCTGCTCGTACTGTAGATTTTCTGCCTTAAAGCTGCCAACTGAACTGACTCCTCCCTGACCACACCTGCCCCCGTTCTCTGTCCCTGTTTGTGTCAGGCGCTTCAGTCCGAGCTTGGATCCACAAAACTATCCCTTTCCTGAAGGCAGCGACGGCAAAATTCCTTGGCAGCCTTGAGCCGAGGGGGAGAGCAGCTTTCGGGCAGGGTAGGTTGGTGTACGCGTGTAACTCTGAACACTTTCCAACCGAACGATCTGTGCAGCCTCTCCCCTCTTCCTGTCTGGGGAACAGCAGACAATAGCACCTGCCTCAGTAAACAGACGTCGTGCGCCGTTCGCGGAGCTACAGCCGCTGGTTTCCTGAAAAAGCCCTTCTCTGCACAGCCTGCCACAGCACGCGCCTCGCGCCAGCCTGCAGCTACGTGACAGAAAATACCCACGGTGAAACTGGAGCTATCTTTAGATGATGTGATTGATTCCTCTTTTTATTGTTGGGTGGGTTTGTTTTTTTTTCCGTACCGCAAGTGAATCTCGCAAAGCTGGGTGAGGTGGAGCCCTCGCGTGTTCTTCTTGGTTGTGCTTAAAAATTCAAATTGCTAAGTCATCTTAGATATAGGTCCAGCGAGTTCCTGCGCAGGGAGCGCTGGGCCAAGGAGATCGGCCGGTGCAGCTCCTGCCAGAAGCACGTGGAATGAGGGGAAACGAACCCACGGGGATCGCACTTTGAAATGTAATAGATTTCACTGTCTAAGAGTTGTAGTGAACTCGCACACTCTGTTAATGCCTCCGTGCGGCTTTGGCACACACATCGCATTGCCAAGCGTCTGAGTCACGCCACAGAAACAATTTGAGGTCTTAGATGATTGCTGCCTAATCTTCCCAAGGTGTATTTTATTAGCGGGCTAGCGTTTTGTCTGGAACAGGCTGTTTTGGGGGGTAATACTTCCTCCATTAGCTGCACCCCTGGCTGGAACGCACCGTCTGTCCTTTGTAGGGCTGTGTGTGGCCTGTCACCCTCCTCTTGGTACGGACTGTGGAGCGGCGCCGTGTCCCCTCTTAACCCTGGCGTGGGATTACCACAGCCCTGACTACCTGGAGCTGGTGACAACACTGGTTGTGTGTCAGTAGGTCAAAAAACAACCCACGCTGCCAAGGGCACTACCACCTGAGGAGACTTAATCCACACCGGAGAGAGGCCTTTAGTGCGTTTCTGCCCCTGGGCGCAGAAGCAGCTGCTGGCGGAGTTGTGTGACACAGGGACAACAGCTCTGTGGCCCCCAGGTCCTCCACCAGCACGGCAGCCAGGGGTGCTCGCTGGGGTCCTCGCAGCAGGCTCTGATAAAGGACAGGATGCTGGTGACAGCAGGGCTTTGCTTCTGGAATTCTCTTCTGGTGTGACATCTCCTGACAGCCAAAGCTAACAGCTCTGAGCAGACCAGTAGGTCTTTGTGATTAAATTCTGATTAGTGAGGCTGTCACTTCCTCCTGCAGTCCCGCGGTTGCCTGTTTGCTGTGACAGGGTAAGATCATAAGATTATATTCTGGTGTTGCCCACCAGTCAAGAGCCTTTCTCTGAACAGGGCCTCACGCTACACACCAGGCAGNTTTTTTTTTCCGTACCGCAAGTGAATCTCGCAAAGCTGGGTGAGGTGGAGCCCTCGCGTGTTCTTCTTGGTTGTGCTTAAAAATTCAAATTGCTAAGTCATCTTAGATATAGGTCCAGCGAGTTCCTGCGCAGGGAGCGCTGGGCCAAGGAGATCGGCCGGTGCAGCTCCTGCCAGAAGCACGTGGAATGAGGGGAAACGAACCCACGGGGATCGCACTTTGAAATGTAATAGATTTCACTGTCTAAGAGTTGTAGTGAACTCGCACACTCTGTTAATGCCTCCGTGCGGCTTTGGCACACACATCGCATTGCCAAGCGTCTGAGTCACGCCACAGAAACAATTTGAGGTCTTAGATGATTGCTGCCTAATCTTCCCAAGGTGTATTTTATTAGCGGGCTAGCGTTTTGTCTGGAACAGGCTGTTTTGGGGGGTAATACTTCCTCCATTAGCTGCACCCCTGGCTGGAACGCACCGTCTGTCCTTTGTAGGGCTGTGTGTGGCCTGTCACCCTCCTCTTGGTACGGACTGTGGAGCGGCGCCGTGTCCCCTCTTAACCCTGGCGTGGGATTACCACAGCCCTGACTACCTGGAGCTGGTGACAACACTGGTTGTGTGTCAGTAGGTCAAAAAACAACCCACGCTGCCAAGGGCACTACCACCTGAGGAGACTTAATCCACACCGGAGAGAGGCCTTTAGTGCGTTTCTGCCCCTGGGCGCAGAAGCAGCTGCTGGCGGAGTTGTGTGACACAGGGACAACAGCTCTGTGGCCCCCAGGTCCTCTACCAGCGTGGCAGCCAGGGGTGCTCGCTGGGGTCCTCGCAGCAGGCTCTGATAAAGGACAGGACGCTGGTGACAGCAGGGCTTTGCTTCTGGAATTTTCTTCTGGTGTGACATCTCCTGACAGCCAAAGCTAACAGCTCTGAGCAGACCAGTAGGTCTTTGTGATTAAATTCTGATTAGTGAGGCTGTCACTTCCTCCTGCAGTCCCGCGGTTGCCTGTTTGCTGTGACAGGGTAAGATCATAAGATTATATTCTGGTGTTGCCCACCAGTCAAGAGCCTTTCTCTGAACAGGGCCTCACGCTACACACCAGGCAGTGCTCTCCATCCATCCATCCATCCATCCATCCATCCATCCTCCGGCACAGCTTATTTCTCTGAAGTTCTTATGAAAGCTGGCAAAGACATTCCTGGGTTTAACTGTTCAGGAGCGTGTCAACTTCCACTCGTGGTGAAAGATCTGAGGGGTGCGAAGGCGCTGCTTTTGGTTTAGGCAGGGCAATACTTTGGTGAGAAGTTGTAGCAAGTTACCGTTGTCTTAAATACTCAGAAATTAGAGTGTTTGTCTTTGGCCTACAGTAACTTTGGTGCTGTTTTGACTAATAAAACTTAGGAGATTTGCTAGAATCTCATTGTAAGAGGTAAGAAGCCGAGGCGCTGATTAAATCCTTTGCACAAGCAGAAGGCAAAGAAACATCTTCAGGTCGCAGCAGCAGAATTGTTCTTGTGTGCTTGAAGAAAGCATCACAATCCAACACAGATGCTGCTCTTTTGCACAGTCAGATTTGCTGTCTCGACTACAGAAAACTCTGACCAGAACCAGTGCCCCATCGCAGCAGAACCATCGTGACGTCTCCTGGGCCTCCTCAAGCCACTAAACCCCGGAACAGTCCATGGTGACAGACCTCGATGAGTTCTTCCTGATGTTCTTTCTGGTCTCACTGCCAGTTAGCGATGACCCTTACCTCGTGGTAGTCTAATTCGTGTGGGTGTAGCTTATCACCGTGTGTAGAAGGTGCCTGTTGTGAGGCGGTGGGGTGAGAGGCCTGTGCAGGAGGACACGAGCGGAGTAGCAAAGTGTGTGGAAATGGATAAAACGTGTGATGCCGATCCCCAGAGTGATGTTCAGACTTCAGGTTTCGATGCTGCTTTCAGGTGACTACAGTTAAATTTTTGTTTTGTGGGGAAAGAAGCCTGGGGGATGGTGATGAAACGCTGCTAAGCCGTTTTACACAAGCCTGTGCAGCAATATACGGGTGGGAGGGTGCCTGAAACTGAGAAGCCCTGTGCTCTGACACGGCCTCTGGATTTCTCTGCTGCCCTCCAGAGTCATGCTGCTGAGCTGAGCAGCCTTTGTACAGAAACACTTCAGTCAGTACTCGCGTTTTCCAGGGACGGAAGGGGCAGAGCAGTGGCAGATCCGTTCAGGGTCGGGTTTTTCGCAGCGTAGCCACAAAAACTTTTGTGTGTGAGCACAGAAAGGCTTCTGTCTTGTTTAAGAATTGCAAGTAAATCTCAAAAGTTCTGATATCAATGAAAAGTGGTGTTTCTAGAAGTTGAAACTCCAGCAGGTGCTCACTGTAGGTTGCCCAGGCGCCCTCGCTGATCTGTGGGCTCCGTCCGCAGCAGCGTTTGTTGGTGGCAGTTGTGCAACCCGGAGCGAGCGAAGAGTTTCGGTTGCAGGGGATGGCACAAGATTTCTTCCCGGGGTGGGGGAGAGCTCGCGGCCCACGGCTGCGGCTTTCGCCCTGGAGCTGGAAGGAAGGAGGGAAGTCTCTGCAGATATGGAGCACGTTGCATTTCTTTCCTTTTGGAAAGTTTTCTTTGCAGTTGTAAGTTGGAAGCCCCTTGCTGAAAGTTGCAAGGTTGAGGGGGTTTTTTGCTTGCGGGGCCTGACGATCCCGTCCTGTGCAGGGCAGACAGACAAATCATTTCCAAGCTCTGACAAACGATGCCAGGCCTGCGGCAGGGCTCCAACCTCTTCTTTTCAGCAGCTTATAATGATTAACTCGAAATACTTTTATAGTATCTTGAGATTTTAACCTCTGGTTTATTATCTCTCTGCAGGTGGAAGAATCTGAGGCCTTTATCCTCTGTCCAGCATTGCAGTTGGGGGAGCCTCTGGTCTCAGCCATCTCCTCCTTGCCGCCTGCCAACCTGTCTGATATGTCGGGACCCGTGCCGAGCAGGGCCAGAGTTTACACGGACGTGAACACACACAGACCTCGGGAGTACTGGGACTATGAGTCGCACGTCGTTGAGTGGGGGTGAGTCTCTGGGTGCTTGTGGATGTGCCTGGACCGGGATCGATCCCTGTAGGGTCCGGCAGAGCGGTGCACGGGGGCAGCTCAGGTCCCTCTGCTGCGTCAGGCTCTTTCGCGCTCCTTGGCAGGTGTCTGGTGCTCATAGCGAGTGTTAGGATCGCAACTTTTCTTCTGAAAAGTGTTTCTCGTCAATGTTTTAAATCCCCAGCAGTGCAGGAACATTTTTAGCAGCTCACTTTAAACCAAGCTCTTAAGACTTCATGTCAGGTAGGCAGGAAACGTGTCCTTTCAGAGGGCAGAAAATCTTGATGTGGAACAGTCTAACCAGCCCCAGGTGTGGGGCTGAAAAGAAGTGAAGAGACATCTGAAGTGGCTTCTGACTTGGGTGAGCAAAGAGCCTCAGCAGACTTAAATAGGTACCTGCTGTTTTGTGACTTGTTGCTCAACTCCCTGCGAGGGACTGGAAAAGACATGGCTGCTGCTTTCTGGGGGAGGGAAGTGTCTAAATCGAGCTGATGACGGCACCGTCCGAGCATCAGACAGCAGGGCTGCCAGCTCTGCGTCCCTGCTTCTGTAGAGCAGGGCCCAGACTCAGTCCTGGCCTCAGCTTTGGGCAGTCCCCGCTTTCTGACGTGGTGGGGCTTGGCACCTGCTCTGCTTTTCAACAGCGATTTGGTGTTAAGGAGCCGTTTGTAAATTGTGATGGAAATGGCTGAGCTCATTGGAACTCTGAATTTCTTATTTCCGCAGAAATCAAGATGACTACCAGCTAGTTCGAAAATTAGGCCGAGGCAAATACAGCGAAGTATTTGAAGCCATCAACATTACAAATAATGAAAAAGTAGTTGTTAAAATTCTCAAGGTGAGCCGGGGATCGGGCAAGAGGTGATACCTGTCTGGGGGTGACCGAGAGGCCAGGAAGGGCTGTCATCTGGGTGTTAGGGGGTGTCTGTTAGCCCCGCTTTACTGCAGTGCTTTGTCTTACACCTTGGGTTTTTGTTCTTCAGCCTGTTAAAAAGAAGAAAATCAAGCGTGAAATCAAGATCTTAGAGAATTTGCGAGGCGGTCCCAATATAATCACTCTTGCAGATATAGTAAAAGATCCTGTGGTGAGTACCAATGGACCTTAAAGGGCACACTGGGGCTTGCTGGGGGGAAGTCTCTGTGTTTGACTTCTGCTCTGATCTGGCTTTTTATTTTCCCCTGCTCTTAAATCCTGCTTTTGATTTGCTTAATCAGATCAGCTCTTAATCTGATTAACTTCCTTTAGTGGGCCCTGCCCCCCCAGACCCCTTCAGCCCCTCGCTCTGTACGGGTGAGAGACCGGGGACCGAAGAAAGTTAATTCATCCCACAAACAGCATTGCCAGGGGCCACGGGCTCGACTGCCTCTGTCTGGGGGGAATCCCAGGTGTGCCTGAGGCAGAGGGGCTTCTAGAAGTTTGAGGAGTAAAGCTGGTTTCATTTGTTATCCTCGATGAAAATGTGTAACCTGAAGTGAGCACGGCTGAACGCGTTTCTCTCTCTGTTCTAGTCTCGAACACCCGCTTTGGTTTTTGAACACGTAAACAACACAGACTTTAAGGTACAGTGCGGGGTGGGAACTCCTCGTGTTTTCCACTTGAAAGCCACTCGTACTGTTTTTCTGGGGAAAGGCAGGTTCGTAGCGGGCCGGCAGGTTATTGATGGTTTCCTTTAAAGGTAAATACACATGGGACAGAAGTTTGTCATTAGTCCTTCAGGGCTGTTTTGCCACAGAAGCTACAAGATGAGAATCCAGGTTCTAACCTTCAGAGTAAATCACTCTGTTACCTGGTGGACCCTCCCTGCCCGTCTTTTTGAACCACTGGGATTTTTTACTCAGCGTGTAGCTGTTCACTGGAACCACTGTAGATGTGGGCAGCTCTTTCCGTGGCTTCCCACGCTCCTGGGAACAGGGATTTAAGTGTTCCCCTGTCTCCTTCCCTGCTGGCCTGCCTCAGGAGAGGAGCAGCTGCGCAAGGCTGGCTGGAATAGCAGCTTAGTGTCGCAGAGCACCTTTGGTCCCTGTGAGACCCGGTCTGCAGTGTAATAGTGCCGAGTGAGCGCAGCCTGGGGGACCTAGTGACACAAACCAGGGTGATCTGTCTGAGCAGAGCTGGAAGTAAACGATGTGTGTGGCTTGGAAGGGGAGAGGAACAGCCTGTAGGATCAGTGTAACTCGGGAGGGAAACTTCTACTGTTCCCCTGAGTTTGGAGGAGGACAGCAGGAGAGGCCGGGGCTGGGTTGCTCTGGATTGGAGGGAGGTGTGACCTTTTTCCTGAATGTTGAACGCTGATATGATGTCTTTGTGTCCCACAGCAATTATACCAGACATTAACAGATTATGATATTCGATTCTACATGTATGAGATTTTGAAGGTAAGTTGGTGCTTTGCTGTTCTGCCGGTTTATTGTCGGGATTTGCACTCAGCTAATCGTGTAGAGATGGGTCTTGGGTTGCTGATGGGGGGAAGAGAAAGCCCGTGGAAGAACTGACCCATTAAGTCAGGGTCAGTTGTTCAGCCTAGTTTCTACAACAAATCCTAGTCGTTTTTTGGGGAGGATAGCAGAGCCTCTAGGTACACCAAGATAACTTCAGATCCTAAATCAAAAGTACACGTGGCCTCCGAAAACAGAAAATCAGAAGCCGTTGCTGTCTGGTTTTGTGCTCTAGTGTCACGTCAGTCAGATGTGTTGGTTCACTCTGCTGCAACAAATATTTGCTCCTCAGGAGCCTGGAGACAGGGGGGCTCGTTTGATCAGTAGTGCCCAGTAACTCTGCTCCTGGGCTCTCTGAAATACCATTCTTAGGAGGAGACACATGAGGTGCAGTCAAAACACTTCTGTTGCTGGGACCTCTCCTTTGAGGGGGGGACTCCAGAAGCGTTTTTTGTGGTCTGTGAGTCTCATCAAGGATGTAAGATGAGGCAGTAAAGCTCTGCTGTCTGGGTAGACTTGGTGTATGTGGAAATACTTCTGAGCATGATTGAACTTGAGAGGTTCTTGTGACTCCAGCATGTGTTTGTTTGTGGCCCCCAGGCTCTAGATTACTGCCATAGCATGGGAATCATGCACAGAGATGTCAAACCTCACAATGTCATGATTGACCACGAGCACAGAAAGGTAACGGGCTGGGGGAGGCAGGGAGAGGTTCTGCTTTTGGCTAACGGGGATCCCTCTTGGGTGCTCTGGTGTAGTGGTGCCAGCAGACAAAGTCAAGGGGATCACACCTCCACTCGGTGGAGAAATGTGAAATGAAATCCTAAATGCTGCTTTGCTTAAGGTTTTTTGGGTTAGCTGTAACCCATAAAAGCCAGGGTTGGTGAGGAGACTGGTTGGTGGTACGGGTTTGGGGAGAAAATCTAATCAGATACGCTGATCAACTTCGAATTAATTGAAAATAGCCTTGTAAAATGAAGCGTCAAACCCAGCACAGCCAGTCGAGAGCTGGCACAGCCCTTGAGCCTTCTCTCTTTTCTTTCCTCCCCCTTCTAGCTTAGACTAATAGACTGGGGCTTGGCTGAATTCTATCACCCTGGCCAGGAGTACAACGTCAGAGTGGCTTCCAGATACTTCAAAGGACCTGAACTCCTCGTAGATTACCAGGTAAGAGTTCCCAGGGTCTACCACTGACTCATCTGTGCAAAGTCTGTGCCAGTTCAAGGTAGCCAACCAGAAATTCAGATCCCTAGAGACCTGGAGCTAAAGACTGCCCATTCTAAAATGCATCACAGAAAGTAGCAGCTGTAAAGCTGCTCAATTAGACTAATCAGTATGCTCAGGACCCGAGGAATTGCTGCACAATTCTCGTCATGGATCTCAGAATACAAACGTTCAGTGTCTTTTTAGCCAGGCTGTGTTTGCAGTAAGGTACAGGAGCAAAACAAAGGCCTTGGGGGAATAACCAGCACTGCACAAACTTCTCAATTAAGCTATAAACGAATCCCCACTATCTGAGGGGAGTTTGCAGTATGGAAACGCTGTGGGCTGGAAATCGCAGCTGGTGCCGTTCAGATGGTGCTGATGCCGAGTGAAGGCCCTTCCTCACCTGGCTGTGTACCTTGTGGAGCCCGCTCCCTTTGTCGCTTGTTGTGACGCTTCCCTTCTCCACGCGGGTTTCTCAGTGATCCTAACACCGAAATCTGCCTGAAAGTAGAAGGTGGCCCTGGTCTGTAATATCCTTATGGACAGGGATGGGAATAGGATACTGGCCATTCTGGTAACGGCTGTATCCCAGTTTGGGGAACTGGAACCCTGAGCTGAACACTCATCTAGAGCTGCGGGTATCTCGGCGTGTTCCCGGCGTGGTACGGCCGCGTTCGTCTCGCTGGAGGGAGGGAGTGGGGGGACCCTGTTAGCTCTGGGAGTCTGTTCTGCTTGATTCTTTAGCAATTGAATTGTCCTTCTGGTTTTGCACAGATGTATGATTACAGTCTGGATATGTGGAGCTTGGGTTGCATGTTGGCTAGTATGATATTCCGAAAGGAGCCTTTTTTCCATGGCCATGACAACTATGATCAGGTGAGAGCTGGTCATGTACAATCTCTGTTCTCTAAAGAAGGTTTCCTGCTTACGCTTTATCCGGGGACGCGAAGGAGGATTTAAGTGTTTCTCTGAAGGCTTCTTTGCTCATTTTGAAGCCCTTTTCCTTTCCTCAAGGGTGCAGGATGATCTAACAGTACCAGAGAAACAGATTTACGGTGCTCTGTACTCACAAGCTCCTCAGCAGGTATCTCGAAAAGAGTTAACGCCGATAGTTCTACGAGGGCTGCTGTGATCTGGGAAAGCCCCTGCCCACCCGCCCTCCCCTCCATGTGGAGACTGATTTCAGTACTGGTTTATATTGATTCTGAAATCTTTGATCGTGTTGCCTATAGGCTGAAATTTTTATACCTGAACATGTGCTCTGCATCTGAAACTGAAGCACAGGCATTCAGAACAGTGACCTCCTGTCCTCACACCTTCGTGCTAGAGCCCTCTGGGGTGACACTTCACCCTGCAAGTGACAGAGTCTCTGCTTTTGACCAGTTCCTCTTCCCTTCCCCCCCGCTGGGTGTGAGCATTTCTTGCTACAAAAGGAGTCGGCGTCTCAAGTTGTAGTGATATGAGGATATCTCGGCTTCCTAAGTTCTGCCTGTGAGCAGAGGTGTGCCGGAGATGCCTGTGATTGTTTGTGGCCAGAGAAGTCAGAGCTGTGGGGTGACCCCGTGGCTGCTGGTTTGGAGCACTGAGCTCGAACTCAGGCTCCCCGGGGGATGTGCTGCTGTATCGTCACGCTGGCTCTGGCGTTACCCTCTCCACACAGCAGTGACTTGTTTTTCCCTTCGTTCCCAGCTGGTGAGGATAGCCAAGGTGCTGGGCACAGAGGATCTGTACGACTACATCGACAAATATAACATTGAGCTGGACCCGCGTTTCAATGACATCTTGGGCAGGTGAGCCACGGTCTGGAGCAGCTCATAAGCTCTTAGAACCACAGAATCAGTTTGGTTGGAAGAGATGTCTGGTATCATCAAGTCAAGTTGTCCCCCCAGCCCTGCCAGGGCACCACTGCCCCGTGTCCCTCAGCACCACATCTCCACGGCTTGGAAACCCCTCCAGGGATCAGGGGGACTCCACCCCTGCCCTGGGCAGCCTGGGACACGCCTGGGCAACCCTTGACACTGGGCAAGAAATTGTTCCTCAGCTCCAACCTAAACCTCCCCTGGTGCAGCTTGAGGCTGGGTCCTCTTGTCCTGTTGCTTGTTCCTTGTATTGGTAGACCCAGACAGCTACTGCTTTGTCAGCAGACCTTGAAGTAAATAACTTAATTCTGCGGGCAAAATCAGAGCCAGGATTCTTGTGAACAGCCACTTTATGCCTTTGATCCCTCTTGCCAGTGCTTCCCACGGTCCTTTATCTGCAAGTGGGCTTGGGGAAAGGTTTTTAAATGTCATCCAGGCAGTGAATGAACTGCCAGAGCAGAAAGCATGAAGGGAAAAGGCTCTCTCCTGTATTCTGGGGGAAAAAAATCAAAGTGACATTTCTCAGAATTGCAGTGCAGAAAATCAGAGCTGCTGAAGATGGCATTTACATGGTGGTTTTTTCCCCTCGTAGAGTTCTTTTGTGACACAAACCAAAACTACAAGGAACTAGTGTTGAGGGCTTAAGAGAAGGGCAGAAGCTGGTGTTTCAGGCCTGTAAATCCACTCTGAGCTCGAGTCCTCGCACTGCCCGGGCTGTGGTGGCCGTGCTGCCGCGTGAAGAGGCCGTGTGCTGCTGCCTGGGGCTCTGCCGGGGCTCCCGCTGCACCGAGGAGCGGCCCCTGGCAGAGACAGACACCTGGCACAGTTCTTGCTCTTAAAAAAGTGACTTCTGGCATCGCTGTTCCCTGCCCAGCCTGATCGGGGTTCTCTCTTCCTGCAGACACTCCCGTAAGCGATGGGAGCGCTTTGTGCACAGCGAGAACCAACACCTGGTGAGCCCAGAAGCTCTGGATTTCTTAGACAAGCTGTTGCGATACGATCACCAGTCACGACTCACAGCGAGAGAAGCCATGGAACACCCCTACTTCTGTAAGTAGCGCCTGCTGCCAGGGGGCTCTGCCTCTGGGACATCTCCCTTCCTCGCAGGGGTGCAGGGAGGAGCTAAGAATTGATCTTTGCAAAGCTGGAACTGAGGCTGCTGATCCCTGCCATGGGCGAAGGGGCCGGTGCCACCTGCACAGGCGTTAGCAGGCGGGTCAGGGGAGAAGCTTTGGCACTAGACCCCTGTGAATATCAGCAGGTGTCTGGGTAATCAGATCCCTGAGTTCGATAAAACCAGAGAGCTGGGGTTGGTTGAGCAACAGGCCCTTCTAACTCTGCAGTCGCCAAGTGTGTACTTCAGCGAACGGTGCTGGATGCGCCTTTCACGGGTTAAAGTTTTTAAACACTCGCTGTGTCTCCCAAACCTTGATATTTCGGGTTTTGAAGCAGCTGCAGCTGTGCAAAGTAGGAGCATTTGCTCAGTTCTTTATTTTTCTTGCTGCTGAACGGGCTCCCGTAACGAGCAGCCAGCACAGGTCAGGGCGACGCCTGCGGCAAACGTGCCAGCGAAATGTTTGGCCAGTGTGAGCGCTGCTAAAGCTCAAAGCTCGGAAGGTGGGAGTTGGACAAACAGCTCAATTAACCGGTGTCCGGGCGGAGCTGCAGATTGTCCTGAACGCAGCACGGGGAGGGCAGAGTTTGAGATTCGCTCATCTGATGCCGTAGGTTCGGGAGGCAGGAAGAGGGTGTCTCTGTTCCCAGGGTGCCGTTATTAACCCGCAGCTGAAAATAAAGAGCTAGCGAGTAAATTGGGGACGTCTGACAGAAGACAACGAGCTCCAGTGACACTCGTTGCAACTCCCAGGGATGTGTACAGAGACATATTGTAATTAGTGATAATTTTGCTGCCTGCCACACCCGTTCTCTGGGTTCGGCTTCGTGCGGTTACGTGGTTGGTTAGCACGGGGAGATCAGCTTCGCCTTCATTCCCTTCAGTGTTCCCTGCCAGGCAGTCCTGCTGAGCTCCGCAGCGCATCGCGTAGGTGACGCGGTACTTCGGTACCTTCTTGGGTGCTGCCACTGGAGTTGGTGGAAACTCCAGCGTTACGTTCTCTGACGTGGGCTGTCCCTGTGCTGCGGCTGCTCTCTGGCGACACAGCGCCTGAAGGGTGGTGGTGTCTTCTTCCTAGATCCCATTGTGAAAGACCAGGCTCGGATGGGCTCGTCCAACATCCCGGGCGGCAGCACTCCTGTCAGCAGTGCCAGTATGATGTCAGGTCAGTGCCGCTACCCACCCTCCTCGGCGCGCGGGCTGCGGGGATTCAGGAGGGCGAGTTCTGCCGCGGGGGCCTGAGGTCGCGTCCTGAGCCCGACGGCAAGGGCGAGGAGGGCTGCGGAGCGGCGGGTGGGAGGGCGCGAGGGATGCGGCCTCGCTGCGGCCTGACCTGCTTTTCTGGTCTGGTTTGGAGAAGAGCTCTGCAGTCAGTCAATCTTTCTGGCAGCAGCGCGGAGGACAGCGAGCCTGCCAGGCGTTGCCCCTCGGTGACACCTGCGCATGTACAACCCCGCGGCGGAGCTTTAATCGTGGCTTATTTTGGCAGCTCTGAGAAGGGAACAAAGCTGCAGCGAGCTGAGCCGCGGTTTAAGAGCTGACCTTCAGTGGAGCAGCGGAGCTGTCCCGGCGAGCGGCGCGCCGGGCTCGCTCTAACCCCTGCTTGCCTGTCTCTCTTGCAGGGATCTCTTCAGTGCCAACACCTTCCCCCCTCGGACCTCTAGCCGGCTCGCCCGTCATCTCTGCCACCGCCACGCTGGGGATGCCGGTTCCGGCGGCGGCGGGCGCTCAGCAGTAGTGACGGGCTCGGTCTCCTGCTGCCTGAGCCGGGTCAGGTGGGACGAGGGTTCCCCCTCCGCCTCTCCTCAGGCCGCAGCTCGTGCCCGGCGGGGGAAGGGAGGGGACGAACGCTTTGGAGGCACCGTGTCTGAACTGTTGCTTGTGGATTTATAGTAGTTCAGTCATTATATACAAAATTATTATAGGCTGATTTTTTTTTTCTTTTTTTACTTGAACTTTTCGTAACTCAGGGGATTCCCTGAAAATACCTACAGATGGAATATTTCTCGGACAGTTGGGTTTTTGTTTTTTTTCTCCCCCTCCTCCTCCCCC
>WEIS01077532.1:9712-21040 GCA_013389965.1 Todus mexicanus | reverse complement strand
TCTGTGTGTTTTGTCAGTACCCGGTGCCTGTGTCGGTTCCCGGTGTGTTTTATTAGTGCCCGGTGCCGTTTTTGGTGCCCGGTTTTGGTGCTCGGTGTCTGTGTTTTCTTAGTGTCCGGTGCCTGTGTCGGTGCCCGGTGCCGGTTTTGGTGCCCGATGCCGGTGCCCGGTGTCTGTGTGTTTTCTTAGTGCCCGGTGCCTGCCCGTTGTGCCGGTGCCCGGTGCCAGTCCCGGTGCGTTGTCCCGGGACCTCGGGGCTGCGTCCCCCCCCTCACGGCCTCAAGAGCTCCCGGGGCTCCTGCCTCCCGCGTCCTCCGAGCGTTTGTCCCTTCCCTTGGCGCTGCTCCTGGGCTCCTTGCGGGGGATTCTTCCTCCCCCGGCTTCGCCTCCAGGCCCTGAGCAGCGGCCGCAGCCTCCCTGTGCTGGTGCAAAGAGCTCTGCTTGTGCCAGGCCGAGGGCAGCTGCGCTCGCCAGCACAGCTCCAGCAGCTTCCACGACACCAGGAGCTCGGCGGTGGGAGCTGGAGCCCTGTCCCGGGACCTCGTGGTTTGTTTGCATCCCAAAAGCGGCTCAAGGAGCTGCTTGGAGAGGGGGCAGCGTCCTCTGCGTGTGTCCGAGCAGCCCCCATCCTGCCAGCCTCGCCGGAGCTGCCCCGTGGGCAGAGGAACGTGTGGCCAGGAACAGCTGCATCCCCATCCCGATCCGGCCCGTTCCTCCCACCTCCAATCCTATTCGGACACGTCCCGTATCGAACAAATCCCAGAAGCCGTTGGGTGTGTCGGGAAGGCGATGTCCGCGGCCTCACCCTGCGCCGCAGCCCCACGGCTCTCGGCAAAGTCTCCTCGGTGGAAGCTCCTCGGCTGTGGGATACGGGGTGACCCTCGGCCGCCTCCCTCCTCGCTCACCTTACGCAGCGGCGACAAACACCCCCCTGCGGCGTGAAATAGCGTCCTGGGGACGCGTCCCCATGTCCTGCACCACGTGCGTTTACCCCGTCTGACACGGGGTGCTTTGTGTCTGCTCCCCTCCCCACCCGCCCCGAGTCGATGCGCTCCACGGAACGGTGTCGGTTCAGTCGGGGCTGCCCCGTGCGGGTGCCCGTCGCTGCCACGTTGGTGTTTGCTGGGGGAGCAGTGGCCACGCTCGCCGTTCCCTCGCACCGCTCTCCTTACGCCCCGACTGTTGCTGCTGGTGGAAACGCTCGGCCTTCCCGCCCAGCTCTAGAGATGATCTCCAAAGTCCCTTCCATCCCAACCGGTTCTGTGGTTCTCCTCCCCAGGACGGCTCCAGCCCGGAGCCGCCGGCTGGGGTTGCTCGGGACGCGAAGCCTCTGCCTTGAGAGGCGCTTGACACCTGAGCTGGCGGCTGCGTCACGGGCCGAGCAGTTCCAGGGTGGCTTCATGCGGCTGCCGCAGTCCCGGTCAGAGCCGTGATCTGTTGGGGAATGCGGGAGCTGAGGCCGAGGGACCCACTCGGGGGGCGGTGGCAGCTCCCGTAGCAGGAGGAGCAGCAGGTTCGCTGAGGAAGCAGTGACGGGGGGACCCTCTGAGCCGTGAGGTGCCCCCGACGCTGCGCCTGGGGAGCTGGGGACGCTCAGCTGGGGAGTCGCCCGTCCCCAGCCTGTCCTGGCGGGGCGTGCACCGACTGTCCCGTCACCTCCCTTGTGTGTGTGACATCTCCTCGAGGCAATCTCGCCCCCCGATGCGAGCCACTGCCCCCCGTGCTGGCGTCGCTCTCAGCTTCTCTCCGTGCTCTTCTTTCTTAACAGACTTTGATTCGAAGAAGAAAAGAAAAGTGGCGGAGATTTATCAGGCCCTGAACAGCGACCCCATCGACGTGGCCACGCTCCGGCGGATGGCGATCAGCGAGGGGGGGCTCCTGACGGATGAGATCCGTTGCAAAGTGTGGCCGAAGCTGCTGAGCGTTAACACGGACGACCTGCCCCCTCTCCCAGGTACGGAACAGAACAGCCTGGGGGCTCTGCGAGAGTGGCTCGGTGACCTCTGTGCCTGGCCAGGAGGCTTTGGGAGAGCAGCTCGGTGAGCTCTGACCTCCTGACTTCCTAAAAACAACATTTCCGCTGCGCTGTGAGGGTGTCGTTACCCTCAGCGACGGAAATGAGTTCCCTCCGGCTGCGCTTTGTGGCCCTCGGCAGTTCGCTGCCAGCTCTAAGTTCATCCGCAGCAGTTTAATTGCTGTGCCTCGCCCGGAGAGAGGTGGCTCTGCCCAGCCCTGGCTTGGCCGAAACGCTCCCGAGGTGCCTCTTCCCTGACGAGGTTTGTCGCACAGACAACGTGTGGGGTTTGGGCAAAGCAGAAGCAGAGAAAATGACCTTCCTGACGAGGTCCCCGCGTGGTTTTTAAGCCTGGGCAGTGCAGAAGCTCCCTTCCTTTGCACGGCTCGGTGTTAATCGTGTTCCTCTTTTTCTCCTCAGGAAAGGAGCTGCGAGAGGACAATAAGGATTACCAGCAAGTGTTACTGGACGTGCGGCGTTCCCTGCGCCGCTTCCCGCCAGGTGAGAGGGGAGGTCTGTGCTGGGGGCTCCTCCTGGCTCAGGGCTCGCTCAGGGGGTTGCAGCAGGTGACTCCGTTGCTCCAAGAGCCTGTCCTGAGGTCACCGCAGCCCCTGCAGCGCTCCCGGCTGGGGCAGAGCGGCTGGAAGCTGCCAGTGATCTGGGAGAGCCGCTCAACAGGAGCTGGAGCTGAGCCAGAGTGTGCCCAGAAAGGCAAGAAGCCCCCAGCATCTGGCTTGTGTCAGCCCCAGGGGGGCAGCAGGAGCAGGGCAGGGAGCGTCCCCCTGCAAATCCTGGGCACGGGGGAGGCCGCCCCTGGAATCCTGGGCTCAGCTTTGGGCCCCTCCCTCCCAGCAGGACCTGGAGGGGCTGGTGTAAACCAGCCTCGAAATCGAGTTCACGCACCAAATTGCAGAGATCCCTTGAGCTGTTCGATGTGAACTGTTCCTGTGGTTGTTCAGTTCTGGGCCGGCCGGGGCCTTGTCCCGCTATTTATAACCCCTCCATCCCGCAGCTCCCTCGCTGCAGAGCAGTCGGTGTTTCTGGCCAGAATCCGCTCCCTTCCTGCGGCTGCTGCTCGGTGTGAACACTCGCTCCGCTCTGATTCTCTCCCGAGCGCAGACACCGATTCCTGAAGGCTCAGCTAGGGTGGAATTTTTTCACCTTTGAGTGGCAGCCTCCTGCCTATTTTTAGACGCATCAGCAAAGCGGGGGAAGAGGAGAACTTTGTCCCTGCAGGATCTCCGCCGGGACTTTCTGGTCGGCCTTTGGGCATTTTCTCTGTTGACAAGGGCGGCCAGAAAGCGGCTGCAGCTGCGCGGCAGGAACAGGGCTCTTCCTGTGACATCCTGTCCCCGAACACATGAGCAGGGAGGGGACTGGCACCAAGCTGTGCCCACAGAGGCCTCGCGGGCTGAGGCAGCTGCCACAGTTCCTGTCAAAGTGGGTCCTGCTTCGTTTTTTCTGCAGCCCCTGGGAAATTAAAAACAATTCAGGTGTCCTCAGTTTGCTCTGCACGGCACTCGCTGCCCAACCCTTGTGGGGAAGAAATTGTTCCTCAGCTCCAACCTCAACCTCCCCTGGGGCAACTTGAGGCCGGTTCCTCTTGTCCTGGTGCTTGTTCCTTGGCAGCAGAGCCCGACCCCCCCTGGCTCCAAGCTCCTGAATTTCAGGGAGTTGTGGAGAGCCAGAAGGTCTCCCCTGAGCCTCCTTTGCTCCAGGCTCAACACCCCCAGATCCCTCAGCCGCTCCTCCCCAGCCTCCTGCTCTAGCCCCTTGCCCAGCTCCGTTGCCCTTCTCTGGCCACGCTCCAGCCCCTCCAGGTCCTGCTGGGAGGGAGGGGCCCAAAGCTGAGCCCAGGATTCCAGGGGCAGCCTCCCCAGTGCCCAGCCCAAGGGGACGATTCCTACTCTACCTGCAGGCAGCAGGAGGTGACACAGCCTGTCCCACCACTGCCTGCTCTGTCCCCACAGGGATGCCGGATGACCAGAGGGAAGGTTTGCAGGAAGAACTCATCGATATCATCCTCCACGTCCTCAAGCGCAACCCCCAGCTGCACTACTACCAGGGCTACCACGACATCGTGGTCACCTTCCTGCTGGTGGTGGGGGACAGGCTGGCCACGGCTCTGGTGGAAAAGCTCTCAACGCATCATCTCAGGTACTCGACTGGAGGAGAGGAGCCTCCTGCGTGTCCTCGAGCTGCGAGGACACCTCTGCAGATGGGGCTGCTGCTGGAAGAGGAGCCTGGAAGGCAGAGCCTTGGGTCAGGGCTTGTCACATCCGTACCCAGAGGGGTGCTGTGAGCGAGCAGCGTGAGCGCACCGTCGCTCGTGGCTCTGCGGGGAGCCCTGCTCTGGGGAAGGGATAATTGAAGGCTGCCAGTTAATTCGTAGCATCTCCTGAAGCTGGGAAAGCTGACACGCGTGTATTATTCATAGTTCTGTGTTCTCTCTGGCTCCTGGGCACTGACAGCGGGGCCTCCCCCCCGCCTTAGCCCCGGGCAGGGTGCTCGGTGCCACCAGTGTCCTGAGCCCCACGCCGAGCGACTCCTGTTTGGGTGCTGACAAGAGAAGGAGCCCTCAGCTGGGGCTGGGCTGGAGGGATTCTCCCTCTTCTCCCAGGCCGGGGGGTGGGTTTGGGAAAGGCTTCACGGTGCACTGCAGAGAAATGGGGAGCATCAGCTGACAGCAGCGTGACTGGGGACGGATTTTCTGTGCAGATCAGCCCAGAGAGGCAGGAGAGGGGCTGGCCCAGACGGACAGAATTCCTCAGGGTCCAGGGCTGCCAGCAAAGCTTCCCACTGCCAGGACGTGTATTTACCTTCGGGCTGCCTCCCTGGAGGGAGAGCTCGCTGACAGCTGGCCTCACAGAGCTTCTGTCACATCTTTCCTCAGGGATTTTATGGACCCAACGATGGATAATACCAAGCACATCTTAAATTACCTGATGCCCATCATAGACCAGGTGAACCCTGAGGTGCACGACTTCATGGAGAGGTAGGCACGCGATCCCCCGGGGCCTCCTGGCTCTCCCCTCCCAGTCTCACCTTACTGTTCATGCTGCCATTTGCCCCAGCACCTCCTCAGCACCACGGTGGCTTCCTCAGAGCGAGTCACCAGCCATGCGGAGCTCTGCTCCCGAGCTGACGCAGCCTGGAGGGGTTGCACAGGATTCCATCTTCCCCCCTGGTCTGCAGTCCCTGTTGGAAAGGCGAAGGGGTCACAGGGGGCGTCACCCAAACCTGCCACAGCCGCCTCGGGTGCCTGGTTTTGTGGCCAGTGTCACCTTGCTGTAGTTCACTGCTAGTTCTGGGGCGAATTCCCAGGTTCTTTAGGAAGGATGTAAGCGTAGCCTGGGCGGAAGAAAGCAGAAGCCAGAAGGTGAGTGGGGAGGTACAACCCAAGGTCCTTTTCTGGGCAAGTGACTCTGTCACGTTTCACGGCCAGGACGTCTTTGGGTGCCAAGCTTGATGCCGAGCTCCCAGAAGTTAGTAAATTAAGGGTGGAAAGGAATCGGAGAAGGTGCCGGTGCTGCAGGACTGGGGTGTCCTCAGGTCCATGTGCCATCCCCATCACGCTGTCAGCTTCTCCTGGAAGCAGAAAGCGTGGACCTGCACTGTGGATCCCACTGGGTGTGAGATGAGTCATAATTTGCGTTGAGGTTTTACTCGAGGTGTGGCTCTGGGCTGGGCTCTGAGTGGCCAGCAGGGCTGTGTCCCTGTCCCAGCACAGGGGTCACCCAGGAGCGTTGCAGCGCAGTTCCTGATCTCACAGTGTTTTCTCTCCGTGCAGCGCCGAGGTGGGCACCATCTTCGCTCTCAGCTGGCTCATCACCTGGTTCGGGCACGTTCTGTCTGACTTCAGGCACGTCGTGCGATTATACGACTTCTTCCTGGCCTGCCATCCACTGATGCCCATTTATTTTGCTGCTGTGGTAGGTACTGGGCAGAGCGACGGGGGATTAACCGAACTGCTGCGGGGTGCCGGTGGCTCGGGGCTGCAGAGGGGAGCCCTGAGGCCAATGATGGCAGAGGGAGGGTGGGATCAGGAGAGCTCAGGGCAGCCTGGGGGTGTCCAGATCAGCCAGCAGCTCCAGTTCAACACCATGAGCTGGTGTTTTCCTTTGCTTTCCTGTGCTGAGGAGCCTGGCTGGGCACAGCCCTGCGCTGTGCACCCACCTGCCCTTCCTCCTGTGGGAGCTCCAGACACGTCTCTGTTGGAGAGCAGGCCACGAGTCGAGCCCTGCCGAGGTTCTGCCCGTGTCTCTGGTGTGTCTGTAGCGGGCCCTGCTCAGAACACAGACAGGACTACCCAGGAAGGGGCTTTCCATGGCTCTGGGTCTCGGGAAAGTTCTGCTGTTGCTTTTCCCAGACAGGGAGCGCCTCGCTGCCGTGTGTCTCCGTGAGGGAGGGCAGGTCTTTGAGCTGGAAGTGAAATGTTTTTCTCTCCTGGCTGTGAAGCGAGTGACAGGGAGTCGTCCCCGCTCCCCGGCTGTCCTCAGTGCTTTCTCTCTCCTCTCTGCAGATCGTGCTCTACCGGGAGCAGGAAGTTCTGGACTGCGAATGCGACATGGCCTCTGTCCACCACCTCCTGTCCCAGATCCCGCAGGACCTCCCTTACGAGACTCTGATCAGCAGAGCCGGGGACCTTTTTGTCCAGTTCCCACCCTCGGAGCTGGCCAGGGAGGCAGCTCAGCAGCAGGCGGAGCGGTGAGTGCAGGGCGGCCCCAGCACCCGCATCTTCTCTGCATCCCTTTGCCGGGTCTTGTTTCCTTGGGGAGATCTTCCTCCCCGGCAGGAGGCTGGTCCCAAGGCTGGGGACGCTTCTTGACCCGTTCCTTCTCTTGCAGAACCGCGGCTTCCACGTTTAAGGACTTTGAGTTGGCGTCGGTGCAGCAGAGACCAGACACTGTGTTGAGGCAGCGCTTCAGGGAGCGGCTGCGAGCGGAGGAGCGGCTCCGGGGGGAGGAGAGGACAAAATCCATCTTGACAAAGCCCAGGACCAACCGCTTTGTCAAGCTGGCGGTGATGGGGCTGACGGTGGCGCTGGGGGCAGCCGCCCTGGCCGTGGTGAAGAGCGCGCTCGAGTGGGCACCCAAGTTTGAGCTGCAGATTTTCCCCTGAGGCCGGAGGAAGCGCCCTCGCTGTCCCCGCGTCCTTCCCTGCCGGGAGGGGGACGACGTGCCCAGAAACCACCTGTCTGCAGATTACTTTTTATTCTTGCTGCGTCCAGTGACGCTTTTGGCCTTCCCGACAGAGACCGACGGGATCCAGCCCGGCAGGATCATTCCCCGCGCCGACGCTTGCCTCGTTCCCTCCTCGTGAGCAGGCGGGAGCTGCCGCCAGCACCGACCGGCTGAGGAGCCGGAGCCGCGGACGGGTCGGGCTCTTCAGGCTGTGTGTAGGTGACTGTACGAGCGGAGCCGCGCCAAAGCCATCCCACCTTCTGTCGTCGGGCTCGTGAGTGGGAGCGAGGGCAGATCCTGGCCTGGAGCAGAGCGTCACGGCAGGGTTGGGGCTGGGGGTGCAGAGTGGGAGGATGAGGAGCAGCTCCACTCTGGAGGCCCAGGGCGCAGCTCTCTGGCTCTGCCTCCAGCGTCACCGCTGCCCTGAACCTTCCCTTTCCTACAGGCAACCTCTGGGTAGAGCCGAGCCTTTCCCACATCCCTCTGAGGTTCTCCCCAGCGTGTAACGCTCCCCAGCTCCTCTCGCCTCCTCTTTGCAGCCCGATACGCTGCCAGGAGCCGGGGCAGGAGGAGAGCAGCGGGGGCTCAGCTCCTGTCGCCGGGGCTCGGTCGTGTCTCAGGTCAGTGAGGTCAGACACGAGCGTCACTCTCCCTGCCCGAGGTGCTCGCCATCGGGTGCCGCATCACAGCACCGCAAGCGTCAGCGCCACCGTAAACTCCCGTTGGCAGGGATTTCTTTTCCAGCTCTGGAAACCTGCTGTAAGGCAGAGAAAGGCTTTTTCCACCTCCTGAAACACTTTTCACAGAAGTCACTGCGGTAGGAAACCTGTCACAGTTGTGCCCCCGTGAGCCGCTCAGACTCCAGAGTCCCCCCTCAGAATAACACCGGTGAGGGGAGGCTCTCCCCCCCTGCACAGCCCCTCTCTCCCCGCCCCATCCCGCGCCGTCGCCGCGCTCCTGCCCCCCAGCTGAGCAGAGCCCCTCTGGAGAGCTCTCCCATCCTGCTGGGATGAGCCAGGCGCCGCTCTCTGCCTCTACCTCTCCCCTGAGCTGCCAAACCTCTCGCAAGTGCCCTTACCCACCCCCATCGGCTCCCGCCCCCTCCCCGCGCTGTGCCCGAAGCCTGTGCCGCGAAACCGGCCTTGGCTGAAGAGTGAGGGATTCAGGATAGAGGAGAAAACCCACGCCCTGCAAAGCTCAGCACCCTCCTGGCCCCACCCGCTGCCCCTCGCGCCGCAGCCGCCCCGGGGGGCTGTGCTGGGTGTCCCCTTGCTCAGGGCGCTGTGCTGGGTGTCCCCTCGCCCTCGGGGGGCTGTGCTGGGTGTCCCCTCGCCCTCGGGGGGCTGTGCTGGGTGTCCCCTCGCTCTCGGGGGGCTGTGCCTTCGTAACCCTCGGCGTGCGCCGTCAGCCTCACCCATGTGTCCCTGAAGTCCCTGAAGCAGCGGAGGTCCCTCTGCCGGCTGAAATGCCAAGCGGGCGAGCCCGTCCTCTCCGAGGCAGGGCAGTGAGACCAGCTCCCCCTGCCCCTCGCTGGTGCCAGGAGTGTTGGTGCCATGAGTGTGGGCTGGGGGCTGCCCGGGGCGCTCCCCTCGCAGCAGAGCCCGTTTGTGTCCCGTCCCCGGGGCCGTGGGGCGAAGGGCTGCAGGATTTAGCACTTTAGAAACTGGTGGTACAGGAGGGTCTTTGGTGAACTGGGGGGTCCCGGGACCCCTCTGGGTGCTGCCCCGAGGGAAGGGATGGCTGGAGCCCCCCCAGCTCTCCGGCTGTGATGCACTTTAGCGTTGTCCCCGGGGCAGGAAGGGCCTGGGAGGCGGCGGTGGCGGCTTCGGGTGCTTCAGCTCCTCTGTACAGACCTACACAGACGCGTGTAAATGCGGATTTGTACAAACCTGATAACTGTAAAATAAACAGTTACTAAACACGCAGGGCCCGGGTCGTGGGGCCGGAGCTGCTCTCGTGGCAGCCCCTGGCCCAGAGCTGGCACAGCCCTGAGGTCACCATCACCCGTGGCATCACAGCCTCGTGGGAAGAGGATCCAGCGCGGAGCCCAGCGGCCCCTGCGTGCCCGGTTCTCCGTGCATCAGCCGCCCTCTGGCTCCCGGCCAGGCCTGGCTCGTGCCGGCGGCTCTCCGGGCGCTCTCCGGCGTGACGGGCAGAGCGGGGCCTGACCAGCCTGACCTGCTGGCACCCGGCTGCAGGAGGAGAGCGAGCCCGGGCACGGTGCCTCAGCTGCCAGCGCTTCCCGGGCAGCCTCTGCGGGGCCGCGGTGCCGCAGCCGCCTTCCCCGCGCCGGGAGCGGGATTTGCCGGCTGGCACGAGACTGGGGTTACTGGGCCAGGGCCGGTTTTAATTCTCTGTGGGCTCCTCTCCAGGAGCCAGGTGCCAGCCCAGGGGTGCCGCTGCGCACCGGGGCCCTTTGCCCGTGGCACAGCCGCTGTGTGCCCTGCCCTGCCCTGGCACAGCCCGGGGACTCGGCACAGAGAGCGACCCACAAGGAAACATCACAGGGCTTTTATTTACCCAAACCCAGGGAAAGGGTGATGGAGCAAATCCCGGCCGCCCTTGGGAGGCACCTGGCACACAGGGCACAGCTCAGCACCACGCTGCGGGGGCGCAGCCACGTCTGACCTCCCTGGGCCTTTGCTTTGCTGGGGCCACAGTCATCCAGGAGGCTCAGGGGAGACCTTCTGGCTCTGCACGACTCCCTGAAATTCAGGAGCTTGGAGCCAGGGGGGGTCGGGCTCTGCTGCCAAGGAAGGAGAGGAACCAGCCTCGCCCCTGGGGACGAGGTGACCCCAGAGCCGTGGCAGGACGTGGGCAGGGCGCCCATCACCAAGTGGGATGAAGGGTTTGGGGTCTCTTACCTTCCAGATGAGGTGTCCAGGCTCCGTGGGGTGAGGCCCCATCCCCATCAGGGCCGGCCCTGGCACAGTCCTCAGAGAAGAGGTGGAGGTAGGAGAGGACTCCAGGACCTCAGGAGGCCCCAGCACCCACGGGGCTCAGTCAGCTCCTGCCCTTGCCGCAGGGTGCAGGATGGGGACGGGCACTGCTGCCCCGTGTGGGGGCATGGCTTGTTTGGGGGGGCACCAAGAGCTGCCCACCCCCCGCAGGGCTCTGCGAGGCCCCGGCCTGGGGGTGCCCGAGAGCATCAGCGCCCCAAGCCCGCGGGGGTGGGGATCCCCGCAGGGATGGGGACCCCCCAGCTCTGCACCCAGGGCCAGATCCAGCCCCAGCCCAGCCCCGGCGCAGCCCCCCCAGCCCCGTTGGCAGGATCAGGCCCAACATCAGCCCACCCGCGGCCGCCCAATCGCCGCGATGGCAAAGGAGGCGCTGCCGGGGGGTGGCCAAGGGGGGGATATGGGGGGGATGCAGCCACCGAGTCCCCTCCCCTCCCGGCCACCACCCCTNCCCTCCCCGGCCACCTTCACCCCCCCTATCTCTATCCCTATCCCAGTGCCCAGTGGTACCCAGGGATGCTCCGGGCTCCCCTTGTTGCCGTAGCAACAGCGAAGGGCGAGGGGGGAGGGAGGGCAGTGACGCAAGCAGCGCCTGCCCCCCGGACCCCCTCCAACCCGGACCCTCCTGCGGGGCTGGATTAACGCCCCCGAACCCAAACCCGGGGGAGCTGACGTGTGGCACAGCACACGCGTGTGACAGGCGTGCAAAGCACACGCGTGTGCACAGCCCTCACCCCGAGCACACACGTGCAGCCCGAGCACACGCGTGCAGGGAGCTGCACAGGCATGCACATGCGTGTGCACACCCGTACCTATGTGCACACCCCCCCACATCCCTGCACACACTCGTACATCCATGCACACACACCCCCATCACCGTGGCACCGCTCCCAGGGACCCCCACCCTGCCCCAGGAGACCCTCCCCAGGGCCAGTGGCTGTGGGATCGAGGGGCACGGGGGACCCCACGAGGCTGGGCCTCCGGGAACCCCGCGTCCCCCTGGGGTGTCTCGTGTCCCTCTGAGGACCCCACATCCCCCTGAGAGCCTCCTAATCCCTCTGGGGGCCCCACCTCGCCCTGGGGACCCCTCGTCCTTCCCCAAATCCCCCCGTGCGGCGCAGGAGCAGCCGGAGGCGCGGGCAGCAGATCACACACTTTATTCCACAGTCACGAC
>WEIS01077530.1:36473-47567 GCA_013389965.1 Todus mexicanus | reverse complement strand
AAAGCTTGAATGTACTTAGATGTATATAGACCTGATCTCAAATTGACAGGCTTACCTTCAAATCATGTGAGCAGGTAAATTTGTTGAGTAAGGCAGTTTGGATTAGTTCCCATCGACTTCCAGCAGTTCTATCTCCATTCTTTAAAACAAAAGCCCAAAACATCATCATCAGATGAAGTTATTCAAAAGAGAAAGGCATTTACTAACAATTGCTTCCCTTACCACATTTTTTTCTTAAATAAAGTTTGCTTTATTTGTGAAGTTCTCTAATAATAAACCGCGTATTTTGAGTAACTGTCCTGTACTCTTCTGCAACTTCTTGTCCGGTACATTTCACTTCTTTGAGCTCCTTTTTATTTGAAGCATTCACAAAATTCACAGAGAGCTCTTTTCCACATACGCAGCAGTCTTCCTTATACCATCTCAAGGACAAACCAAGTTCAGTACATTCCTTGTGAAGAAAGTGGATTTTGCAGATAAAACATGACCACAGTTTATGAACTCAAAAATACAAACGGAACCGACTTTATCAAAATGTCATATTAAGAACAATAAGAGTACAGATTATAAAAGCATATTGCTACGGATGACTCTTGCACCAACCCAAATTTAAGACATCCTGTGGTATTTTCCCTTGACAGAAAGTCTTACTGCCCATTGCAAGCAAAAAGGGTATTTCTCATGAGACTACCACAAGGGTAGAGACAACTCATCTTGCTCAACTGGCAACAAAGACCTTAGGAACACCTTATCTCTGAAACATCAATTAAATCCATTTTATACTGTATCTGGAAAACTGATAAATGAAAAGGCTGAGAGTATTTCCTAGAGGCTATAAAAACTCTGTTCCAGATAAAAGTATCAATAATCATTACACAGTCTTCACTATAGGACGTACTCACTCATTTTTTCATCACAGTCTAAAAGTATTTCAGTGGATATGTTTAAGCAAGTCTTGAGCAGTGACAAGAAACACGAGATCAACAAACCATGCAGGGTCAACTCTCATCTCTCCACCACTGTTTTAGCAGAACAGTGGACAGACAAAACACCTCAGCCTATCAGCAGTACCTGACAGAATGTTATAATCAGAATGTGGTTACAAATTCACTCACATTGTTGGCATCCAAAATTGCTTCACGCCAAATAAAAAAATATGTAACAAATACATACAAGTAATAAATACAGGAATATACACACTATCAAATCTATGGCTAGGTAAAATAATTACTAGGAAAAAAAGATCTTCTGAAGTAAAAAAATCTGTCTACAGCATCACAACCCAGAATCCAGCTTTTCAGAACAGGTACGTTCACCTGTTTGACCTTTTAACTCCACATGCTCAGTTTGCTAAGCAAGCAAATGCAGTAAAGTGAAAATTCATCTATATGTTAAACTTGTTTGATTACACAGCCCTATACACACTATCTTACCTCATCCTCTACAGGATACAAATTTTGTTCCGAGCATGGCATTTTAACGTGTTTGTTGTCCCACAAATCTTTGTAGTGAGTTGGAAAGGGTTTAGGAACCTCTCCTTCCCTCAGAAGATCTACCTGCAACAGGGAAGGTGGGGAGAAAAAAAGCTCAGATTACTTTCAAGGGGGTTTTTTTAAATGAAAGAAATAGAAAGTAAGCAAAAAAACCCCTTCTCATCTACAACCATCCTTTCTGAAAAGGGGAAAGTAACAAACCAACCACACGATGAATATTCAATTAGAAAAAAATGCATCTGTAGTCTGTTACTTTTACACTATCGTTGGTGAAAAGAACGCCACGTTATCATTTGACCTCTTGAAACATATTGAAACAAAGGTAATACGTGCGATTATTTTATGCCTACTTATTAACAAAATACTTATTTCATTTATGAACTTAAGTATCTACATATTTCCAACCAAATATTCTCAAAATGTAGTTTCAACTCTAACCTTCGTCACGTACAGAAATAACATTTTTTTTAACCTAACACTGAAGGGGATGGGAAATCATTATAGATATAGCAATACTTCGAGTTTACTCGACAGAATATCAGAAGTGTAAAAATAACTAACACAATCTTCTTAATCTGCTACATGGCCTTGGGGCAGCACTGACTCTCTCAAAACTGTCATTTGAGCTTAATGTGCTTTTCCTTTGTTTGCAATTTATCCATGACTCTACAGGTTTCCGGTCACGCTTTATTTCAACAATAATTTGATTGCATACTACTCCAAAGGATTAAGGGCAAACGTATCAGATATCTTCTAAAACGCAGTAGTAGAATTACTCAAAAACTCCTCTTCATTCTTTGTCTTGTTCATATACAAAAGGCTCAAGACATTCAAGAGAATCTCGAACCCAAAATAGAATCGTATTAAAATGAAAATACAACATGAAAATGTTAAAGCGCAAATTTTACTTGCAGAAGTATTTAAATTCCCAGTTTCCAGCTCAGACAAGGAAGTACATACACACACACCTATGCAAAAGAAATAGTTGTCCCTAAGAAGCCACAGGCAGTAAGGCCATAATTACATTTCTTCTGGATCTTAATACCCTAATTCTGTGCACCAGGAAACTCAATTTTCAGGGAAATCAGCTGCCCCACTAAAAAGAGATTTGCACAAGCTGCTAATACTGTGAGACTAACATTTGGCATTCTGTATTACTGAAAAATTCAGTAAGAAATCTGACTCCAGATAATACACAGAACTCTCGTACTCTGACGGTTACTGTATGATTGGCTGAGGGTCGCAGATGAGGAAGACAAGCCCCGCACATCGGCATTCTTCTCATCTCTTCAATCGGCGTCCCAAACCATTTCTTGTTAGTTGGAAGAGGAGGTGGAATATATTTAGGAATCTTCCTTCCTGGCCGCTGGGGTTTGAAATCACACTTTTCTTTTCTGCTGTTAAAATAAAATATGTTGAAACACATTATTTTCACTGAAAGTCCTGGTAGGCAAATACACAAACTTCGGCTCCAGGGTTATGGCTCTTATAGAGTCCATTTATTTGTCAGCCCTTGCTTTATTTGGGGAAAAACCTCCCCTACCACCAAATCCCTCCTCCCTAACACACTCAAGCACATGATGTTTAACAAAACACTCTTCTTTACAGGCTTACAAACACCGTCACAGAACTTCAATACGTTAGTAAGGCAGGGTTCTCTGCAGAGCCATGCTCTTTCCCATCAGGATCTGTTTATCCAGGGACAGGAGACAGACTCACTGGCCTTCATGTGCCAGGACACCCTCCAGAGCCCCTTCTCAGCTATTAGAAATCAAACCTCTGCATGCACAGATGCACACCTCCCTTCTTCAAACTAAAACCAAACAAACAACCCAAAACTTCCCAACTAACCTTTCCAGCTAGGGTTGCATTTTTCATGTTGGCCATATAATACTTCCAATGGAAGTAAACCTTTAAAAGCAATCAAAAAAAACCACTTGCAAAATTCAAATATATGCAAGAGTAGATTAACTAATCCTCTTTAACGACCAAAGGTATTTGCACAGATCTGAGATATTTGGGGGAAGAAAATGCTGAACCTGCTGTATGTTTGATATAACACACCAGACGTTTCTCACGCAAGAGAAAGTTCTCAGAGTAAAATGCAAAACAAGATAAAAGCCTACACTTCTTGGAACCATTTAGACCTCTAAATTCCCCTTGGCGAGCTTACTCCACCCCTGCTTGGAGACATTGTTCAACCTGTTCACTGTGTCTACGCATAAGCCGGTACCTTCAGGGGCAGACAACGCCTCCGACCCAGCCGCTGACAAGCAAACAGTGCAGTCACATCAGCGTGACACTCCGTGCAGGTCGACTGTGCTCAGCACAGGGCCAAGGGATAATTCTGGGACAGCAGCGCTGATGACTGAAACCTGTTTGATACACAACTGCTGCTTTCTCTGCAAGCTACGATCTGAGCCACTCTAGTACCGTTGTAGACCTGGCCTAACAGAAAAGGTAAGTTTTCAGATTAAGTGACCTCTTAAGCACTACAGGCAATATCATTGTTTTGCCCGGCATTGAGGTTTAGAACTTTCACGTCATCTTGTTCAGGCCTCAAAAAGAAAAGGAAAAACAACCTCTCTGCAGCCGCATACTCTACTAACTATTCTGTACAGCACTGCTAGGATTTCCATCTATCCACACCGTAAAAGTTCTTCCTGAGTTACCCTTCTCAAAGGCGGATTTATTGTAACACACAATGCTCTAGCACCGACAAACACAAGCCTCAACCTCCGCTGCTTCGCTACAACAATTCACTTAAACCAGTGAAAACAGCATTCCCCAAACTCATCTTTTTAAACTTTATCACTCCAGTTTCCATACTTCAGCAAATTCTTTATCCAGGCATTTTTCCTAAGAGCTACCTTTTCCTGTTTTCAAATCCACTCTCAGCCCTGTACCTTAAGATCTCTCAAATGCAAGCTTCCAACACCAGTTAGCCACCCTCCGTCATCCTCCTCCTTGTTTCTTTGAGAGAAGCATGGTTTGTGCTGCTCCTCACATCCAGAAAGGACCTCCCAGGAAAGATATGCAAGACTACTTTCTTGCCCTACTTTAAGGCCTTCAGTTTACTGAGATAATTGCTTATTACGCCAACACAGAGTCCTCTTGTTTCCGCTTGCTCCTTTGCTGTTTATTCACCTCCTCAGCTCCCACTGAAATCTAAGCTCTTCAGAGCAGAGATCGACCTTTTGTCCTTACACACCACCTACCACGCAGAGTCACGCGCAGGGCCTTCCATTTCCACCGCTGTGCTGTGTAACAACCAGTTGTCCTCTCTCACCACTTATGAACAAAGCCAAAAGAAACCAAAACCAAACACCAAACCCCTGAAAACACTCACACGCCTCTCTACAACTGCTTTCAGAAGTCACATTTTTTCATGTCCATTTCAAAGCATCAGTAGGCACTGACAGGTCGGCAAAAGGGATAGGGGATTTTTACACAGATTAAACTACAAAAAGACAACCAAGAAAATTTTGGTTTCCTCAAGTATTCCGAGTGAAAGAATGAACGCTAAAGCTGCACTCCATAAAGCATTCCTGTACTACCACTCATTTTCAAGTATTAAAAATCCCTTTGGCTTAAATCACTTCTTGGATACAGAAAATCAACCTCCTACAGTGTCTTTTAATTCCCAATTTTAACAGATCTTCAATGATTTTAAAAATTGCAGCGGACAAATGTATCCTTTAAAAAAACAACCCTACAAGTAGTCCCAATTAAAAAGAAGATCCTTCAAGCTTACGAAATTGTCTTTGGCTCTTAACATACATTTTGCAAAACACTTTAGACAATCCAGCCTCCAGAGCGGAAATTTTCAAGCACGAAAATACAAAGAGGCAGATAAACCGCTACCTTTTCTCCTCAACTTTAGGTATCCTCATGAAGTGAGAGGTGATTTTGGAGTCTCTCTTCACAGTTGGCTTTGCACCTTTGAATTCTGATGATGGAGCAGGAGAGATCCCTGGCGATCTTGTGCGCTGACCATCTTCTTTAACAGAATTATCTATTTCCTCAAAGCCTTCGCAGTCCTTGGCAGAAAACCGTGACTTTCTCGACGCCAGTTCAGCATCCCCATATTGAATTCTAAAAGATTTGTTGATGGACTTGGACATATTAACCTCCTCTCTCTCATCATGAAACGGACTTGTTTCCTCATCAGCCTCTGACCCATGGCAGCTATTTTTAGAATTATCTACATCCATCGGTGACTCCGGTTCACTCTCTCTCTCAAAAGCAGGCGAATCCCCTGAACTGCTCTGACATTTGCTCAGTTTCCCAGGACCTCCAAGATCTGATACGCAAGTATCACACCCAGCATCTGAAAGTGGACTTTCTGGAACTACATCCCTTTCTTGTTCACTCGTTAGACAGCCAGAATTGCAACTCTTCAGCTTCTGTGAATTGCAGGAAGCCACTTGGCCATCTGTCTCGGTGTCTTTTGAAGAAAGTTTTGTATTTCCCATTTTCAAAGACTGGCCTGATGATAATTTCCTCTGAGTCCAATTGTCACCGCTGTCTTCACAGCCTCTCGGAGCCTGCTTGCCAGTTTTGTGCACCTGATCGATGTTGGCATTTCTGAAGAGGTCTCCAGACTGCATCCCCTTCACAGGCTCTGTGTCTAAGACTGGATCTTTATCCTCAGCATCCCAGTTACACGTGCTGCCTGTCTGAGGCAGGTTTACATGCTTTGCACCAACTTCCACAGACACTTTTGGGTAATTTTGCTGACAAATATTCTCCAGCTTTTTCACGTCATGCTCACAAAAGTTCTCTTTTTTAACAGAGGTCATCTTGGGATTTGCTTCAGTATTGTTACTAATTTTACTGTGTAAGCTGTGGAAGAGAAGGAAAGGAGTTGAATGCTTTATCTCCAAATGCAATTATTACAAACACACAATAAAAGCTACAGAATGTCACCAATTATACTCTGTGAGTGAGCACTACCAGGATCAACAAGTTTTACTGCTCTGGGGAATGTAGCTCAACCTATTTCCATTTAAAGGCTCCAAAGGATGATGAATCGGTTGATTACCTTAGAAATCTATTGCCGTGATTCATTATCCTCACTTTCAAATCTAAACGGTATTAAGCTATACTCAGTTATTCTCTCCAGATGAAAGAAGTTAGAAATCATGATAAAATTCTCCTTAACTTTCACTTTAATCAGTGAAATACAGTGAGCGAGGAAATCAATAGTTTTGGAGTCATTCCCTCAGAGGTACAAATTCATTCTTCAGAAGAGGACACAGTCTCAAAAACATCCTGTTACGTCCTTACTTTTATAAGCAGCCCATGACTCTTGAAAAAAATCACGATACAAAAGCGCAAGAGTAAAATGTATTTAGAACTGACGATAAAAGTTACGTTTCACACATGCGCTAATTTCTGCGTCCGTGTTATTTATAAAGAAGAATACTTAGATGCTGTATGAATACTTTAAAAATGACTAGTCTTGGTGAACCTATCACTCTGAACAACATCTTCTCCTGATTGTACTGTTACAGCATTGCATATAACCAGTGCAAACTAAGTAGGCTGAACTCTCTGGATCTGGTCATCGCTCATTTTCCCACTGACACCAGATAGGAAAATACGCAGTTATCACACAATCCTAAATTCAGCAACTGAATATCTTCATAGATTCCTGAAGGTATTAGTTCTCTCCATGAATAATAAGAGATCCTCTTCTAAAAAAGTACTCTGGATAGAGAGATAACATTCACATCTTTATCAGTACAGAACAAAAAGGAAAAAATAAATAAAGAGGCTTGGAGCAACTGATGATAGCGTGGATCTTCACCCACAAGAAGATTATTTGGCAAGAAAAAGGATTTTAGATGGTATTATATAATTACAATTTAACTGCTCATCTATGTATTTGTTCCTGCACTGAAAATTGTGATGGATTAAAATGAAAGTTCCATTGCTGCTGCCATTTCAGTAAGGGATTGTTTAAAGGTATTGGCAACATCTGTTGTCAGCTTAAGATGAGAAATCAAATCTAACACAAAGACAGCATTAAAATTCGAATCAATTAGAGTCGTGATGTTAACTGCAATAGAAAGGCACATGAAGTGTTTACACAACTAACCTGCTGCTTAAAACTGGCTGGGCTGTAATTTGTCAGCGAGGCTGGAGGAAGGCATATAAAAGCAATACTCTAAAGGTTATCTTAAAAATAAAATAAAATAAATCATTCCCTCCTTAATCATCCTCTTGATATCTTCGCTTTACTACAAGCTGTCAGCCTGTAATCGAGCTGTGTGTACTTGTTTTAACCACTGCCACAAGTTTTCCTAGCTATGGATTTCAGCTTCCATTTATTAACAAGCATCAGTGAAAAATAAACCAGCACATTGACAATTGCAACTGTTCAAAAATAATATGGGATGTTCCTCTGCACCAGATGGTTAAACTTCTAGGAGTTTGATTTTAACACTGCCTTGCAGACATCGGCCCTGACAGACTACATTAGCAGCAAGTATCTAACTTGACCTGGTGAAATCGAGCAGCAAAACTTGGATAACATCTTTCACAAGGCAACCTGAATGGACACTTGAGCATCTGTGAATTCTAGTCCAAACTGCACCAAGTTGCACACGCTTATACTACAACCACAGTTCAATGGGAAGAATCAGAACAGACTTTTGTCCGTAAATTAACGGCAGAACTGCGAGTTGAAAGCAGAACCATCAGCCCAAATCTGTAACTGTTATTGTCCAACGTTAAAGAAAACCAAAAGCAGAGCTGTTGACTACTGCCATAGTCTGATCTCAGGGGCCCACTGAAAGAACACAACTCTTGAGCAGTTATACTGGACAGTTTACCTTTTGGACTCAGTTGTCTTGGGTCCTTTATTCTCCAGCCAACTGGTAATTGTCCGCTGTTTACAAACTGAAAAACCACAGTTCACCGCATTATTAACACAAGACATGATCAAACTGCAATACGATGGCATAATGAATAAAACAGCTTGTACTGGATGAAGATAAAACCACCTCAATTAAGTCTTCGTTATCGTCTTTACTACAGGGAGCATCCAGACACTGACACTACTAAAACTACATGTGATGCAACATTTCATTTGCATCGGGCAGCAGCTGCAGCTTCAGTAATAATCATTGCAAACGCCCCTTGGTGTGGGGTTCTTTCTTTCACTTAACTTTTTTAAAAAACATGGTTAAAACCCACAGTGAATCTCTAGATTAAAAAAAAACCCAACAAACAACAAAACCCAAGTGCTACCTGAACATTCCATCTCCCATTATCACCTTTAATTACCACCACCACAGCAAGCCCTGAAAGGCTTCTGCTGTATTTTGCAAAGAGGCAACATGACGTAAAATAAACAAACAAAAAACTAACAACTACCTCAGAAGACCCAGCTGAGAACATTATTTGTACGCAACTACTGTGAAACATGAGGTTTCATATAAAGATTGTACACGTTACAAGTGAAGTGTGTAGAGAAAAGGACTTTTCCTTTTCCCCTCCCACCCACAGACAATTTATAAAGCCTGCTAACTCTTACTCCCCTAAATGGCAACAAAATGGGAAGAGGGCAACTTTCTTTTTCAGAGTTGCTCCAGCGACCGTGATCAGCTTTATCTCTGCGACGCTGCGGTTCAGCCAAGCTTTCGATACAACAGCAGCACGCAAACTAATTACGTAGAGACTTGGGGAGGTGATAGGGTGAAAAAAATCAAAGCAGTGCTTCAGAACTGGAAAGTAACCTTCACGAGTAGAAGGGGCGGGGTTGGGTTGGTTTCCTTGTCATTATTTAAAGGTATTTCCAAAAATTTCGACAACTGGTTTCAGTTTCCTTTCTATTTGCCACCGATGACTGTGCAAGGTGTTTCCTCACAGCTTTCATCTGGGCAAGGAAAATCTGCAGCTCCCAGAGCAATAGTAGTTTTGCAGAACTTAACCAGGACAACAGATCTGTCTACTATGATTAGCAGTCGCTACTGGAAGACTCAGCATTTTACTGCAGGCTGAGGTTGTGTAACTCATAGCCAGGGTAGCTTGGGCCACAGGTAACTTACGAGACGTTGTTTCATAAGCACTTTGGCCCAACATTTTTCCATCAATCCTCATCAAATTACAGAATTTCTAGAATGAAAAAAGTAATATCCAGAAAATATTTAAGTAATTTGAAGCGTTAGTACGAATTGCCTACAGGGGAGTGGAAAGAAGCAGCCAGGAAAAAAACAACAACAACACAACAACCAACAAACAAACCAAACCCTGAAGAAACGTGTTAAAACATGGGACGAATAAGCCTCTTCAAAGGCAGCTGGATACTTCTTGAGGTATAAGCTTGCGCTAAGGAATGAACACTTTATTCATTAGCTTAATAAAAAGAAATGGTAGCAGCAGCCTCAGAACGAAACAGAACGGCTTTGGTCTGAACTCCCAAATCTGACTGGCCCTCGAAGCCCTAGAACCGACACAAGACACTTCATTCTCCTTCGGTATTCCTGACATCTCTTTCTGCTACAGACAAGGTGGTAAAATCATGAGGCAACAAAAGGACAACACAACCCTTGCGTTCAGTGTAGACAATAAAACCAGACTTTGGTGCAATTTTTTCTTCTAAGCGCTCTCTAAATTTCTATTCAAGATTCCCCAAATCATTCCCACAAAACAAACCATTCCTCAGAACCTACTGCTGGGGACAAAACACCGGATTTTTTGAAGATTCTTATTTATCACTCTGTAACAGAAGGCGTACATATAATTGCAAACCATTAGCTACTCAAATTTGCCTCTTAGCTTAACGAGGTTTAACTCATCAACGGAAGATTATAACAGGTCTGTTGGGGTGGGTTTTTTTTTCCCTTGCATTCCTCTCTATTCCTGAAATAGGTACGTGGTTGTGCATTAAACTTGTATGTTGACAGTGCCGGCTCCCAATAAAAATAACCTAAGGAAAGCCATGCTAGGAACTTCTTCCACACAGCTTTGTGAGAGAGCAGGAAGGGTATCCCACAGCACAGCAGGGCTATGGAGGGGCACCCCACAGCACAGCAGCGCTATGGAGGGGCACCCCACAGCACAGCAGGGCTATGAAGGGGCACCCCACAGCACAGCAGGGCTATGGAGGGGCACCCCACAGCACAGCAGGGCTATGGAGGGGCACCCCACAGCACAGCAGCGCTATGGAGGGGTACCCCACAGCACAGCAGGGCTATGGAGGGGTACCCCACAGTACGGCAGCGCTATGGAGGGGTACCCCACAGCACGGCAGGGCTATGGAGGGGTCCCCCCCAGTACGGCAGCGCTATGGAGGGGTACCCCACAGCACAGCAGGGCTATGGAGGGGTGTCCCAGAGCACAGCAGCGCTCCGGGCCTGCAGCTCCAAGCTCTGGTGGGTTCCCATCACCCGCGGCACCCCCCCCTCGGCTCAGCCCCTGTCTCGCCGCTCCCATCCGTCTCCCCGGGGCCCGGCCGGTACAAACCTTTGTTCCCCACGGCGCTGGCGGGGCTGCCGCCGCCGGGCCCCTGCTCGGAGCAGGCGGGGCCGGCTGCGCTGGGCCGGGCTCTCTTGCGAGGAGGGGGGTCGGGCCCGCAGGCCGCGCTCATCCT
>WEIS01077530.1:0-36445 GCA_013389965.1 Todus mexicanus | reverse complement strand
GGCGCGGTGCGGCCTGCGCAGGGCAGCCGGGCCCGCCTCGGGGGTGGGGGGGGTGCAGGGAGGCCACAGGCGCTGGTCGCAGGGACGCCCTGTCCCTGCTTCCCTCCGTGTCCCCGCTTCCCTCCGTGTCCCTGCTTCCCTCCGTGTCCTCCGTTTCCTCCGTGTCCCTCCTTCTCCGTGTCTTCCGTTCCCTCCTGGTCCCTGTTCCCTTTCCCCCCGCGTCCCTCCGTCTCCCTCCTTCCCTTCCCTTCGTCTCCCTCTCTCCCTCCGTGCTGCTCCCGGCCTGTTTTAATCAGCTCTCCAGCTTAAGGGCAGATTTCCCGTGGCTTACCCAAGCCAGGGCTACCCTCTCTTAGCTCACAGCGCCTGAAATTGCTACTAGGGGAATCGCTGTTAAAGTATTCTCTCTCTTTTTCTTTTTTCCTTTCAGTAACTGGAATGAGCCCGTTGTCCCCGTATTTAAACTTGGACCCCAGGTATCTAGTGCAGGTGAGAAGGTGGCTCGTTCGCGTTGTGTAGAACTCCATCCCATGACTTGCACGGTCATAGACCTCAAAAACCTTGCGGTGCTGTGCAGCACGTGCACAAGTCTTGCGCTGAGGAACAGCTGAAAGGGACGACCTTTCCAGTATCGTTCCTAATAAAAGCTTGCAGTGCCCTGGCATCTAGGAAAAGAAATTCTGGAGGGTAAGTGGAACTGTTATGGCAGCATAAACCTGCTGGTATTGGAAAGAGGAGGTCTCCCTCCCCACCGAGGCACGTGTCACACACCCTTTGCACAAGCTCTGGCACTTGTCACGGCNAAATGATCATAATAATAATAATAAAAAAGTAAAAGCAGGGCCCAGCAGCAGCCGGGAACCGGGAGCTGGATTCAGGGATGCGGCCCAGAACCTGGGGCCCAGCCAAGGCCTGAGCCGGGGGCTGAGACCGGGGCCGGAGGCCTCAGGGCAAAGCTGAAGCTGCCAAGGCCAAACCCAGTGAGGAAGAGTCCCAAAGCCCAGAGAGCAGCTCGAGCTCAGGGAAACCAAAGACCAAGGGCAAAATGGCGACAGGGCCAAGAGAGAAGGGCCGAGACCCTCGTGATCCCTCAGCTTTAGACCCAATATGACGTATATGGGATGGAATCCCTCGTTGGCTAATTTAGGGTCACCTGTCCTGTTCGCTCCTCCCTGAAGGTGCAGCCTTTACTTTTCTGCACCCCCCAGTGTGGTACACAAGATCCAGCAGTGCCCTTGGTTTGCACACCAATCCTTGGTACTAACTCTAAACATGGAGCGTTATCACTGCTAGAAGCAGACTCTGTCTGGTAAACATGCTGCTAACTTCAGACAGACCTAGCTGGAAAATAAAAATCCTAGAACAGAATTGTTGTGTTCTAACCCAAACCAGGACATGTTGTCAAGATTCCAACGTTATGTTTCCATGATGTTAGAAAACAGGGGCTAAGCCTCTGTCTGAAGGGCATTCACCGACACCATAACCTCGCTGCCTGTTGTTGAGTCACTGAAAAAGTGCGAAGTGATTATTTCCACCTCTTCCGAAAACATTGAAATGAAAGGAAACCCCTTTTAAATGTGAGAATTTGGGGGTTTTTACTTGAACAAGTTGCCCAGACAAGCTGTGGGGTCTCCATCCTTGGAGACGCACAAAAACTGGGTCCGGTTCTGAGCAACCAGCGGACGCTGACCTCGCTTTGAGCAGACCGAACAGTCTCCGCAGGTCCCTTCCAATCCTAACCATTCCATGATTCTAAAAATCTAAGGAAAAATACACGGCTAGTGTTTTAGAATACAAGGGGTGAGCATCTCCTGCGCTTAAAGACCATCCATTTGCTTTCAGAATGCAGAGGGGAAAGTCCGCCTTATTGTTGAGATCTTACTTTTTGGACAGTAGCGAAAACCGTAAGAAACCGCTAACTAGTGTGCACACCGAATTTCTCCAAATACCTAGTTACAGGGAAGATAGTAACCATATTACAGGTTGGTTACTGATCAAGTATTCAGAATTTTAGAAGCTGTCTGTCTTTCCTGTGTTGCCATCCACATTTAGTGCCATGTGTAGACAAAGAAACCGCCTTAGAATGTAGTTACATGAGCCTGCAGTTGCCGGGGTCACACACGCCAGTAAATGGGGGGTGAATAATACCAGGACTGGCAAGAACAGAAGCACAAAGAGAGATGTTGCTGCTTTAGCACCTTATCAACACATGTGCCTCATCGCAGAAGCGCTTTGGCCCACCTTATCTCTACACCTATGCTAGTTCTCAGCCCATCTCTCTAGCTTTATAAACCAATCCAATTCGTGAGAACGCAAGCCTGAGAAAGATGCGCAAAAATCCCTACCAACCTCAAGGGTTTCGTTCCTCATTATCACTAGTTTTCAATGTATTCTCTGCTTTTTTTCGTGCCTTCAAAATAGGTCACTTACTTCAGCACGAGGCAATGCTTCTCGCGGTACAAAGGCAGCTTTTCTTTAGTGTCGCAGTAGGGGAAACCTTCATGCATTACTGCGTCGGTGCAGGTTGCTCCGTGAGGAAGCAGTGCAGTCAGACATCAGGAGGGGTTTTGGAGGGCAAGCGAGTCTTGTATTGTCTGCTAATCAATACTATAAATGATTAAACAAAGAGTCATTTAAAAAAAACCCCAACACCAACCAACAACCCTCCCACTGTGAGTACCTTGGCTGCTGTAATTTATAAAAAATAGATCAGCTAGAATGAAAAGCTTGATCAGTTTTAAAGCTTTAAAGTCTTTTTTCATTCTTACTCAAGTATACATGTAGGATATTCCCTCTCTGTACTCGTGCAGACAGTTTTCCAGAAACACTGGTTGTATCATCAGTCTTGTCTTTACTTCATTGTATGGATTAAAGGAAAGAAATAAATGGCTGTGGCTGACATTTTGAAGCAAGTACATGTGGAAAATACCAAAGCATTTGTTTGTTTTGTTTTTCCCCAGGATACAGATGAATTTATCTTGCCCACGGGAGCCAACAAAACTCGAGGCAGATTTGAGCTGGCCTTTTTTACCATTGGAGGATGTTGTATGACAGGTAGGGCGTTGCAGTTTTCGCTTTTCCAACTGCCCCAGTAACCCCTATGTAATCCATGAGACACACAGATTGACCAATTCATGAATTGATGAATTCACAAATTGCCACCTGCCGTAATTGACAAGATTGCAGAACAAGCCATTTACAATCTAGTCTTACACAAACAGCTGTTTGACTTGAGTCTGTACACTGAAGTCTGTTGTCGGTGTTTGCTTCTAGTATTGTTCTTTTTGTTCCTTTTTCTTCTTAAAAAGTAACAACTGGTATTATGCTAACCAGGGGCGGCGTTTGGTGCACTGAATGGTTTGCGGCTTGGCTTGAAGGAGACGCAGAATATGGCATGGTCAAAACCTAGGAATGTACAGTAAGTATTCAACCTCAAGGACAACAAGTACACCTCAGTGACAGAGCGGTTCCTTCCAGCTTATACAAGGTTAGATCTGAATATACTGAGGAAAAAAGAAGTTGTGTCTGTAGCGGGGACAAAGTCGAGTCAGTGTTTGTCTTCACCGAGTTATGAAAATACTTTCAGTTCTCATGATGCTCAGCTCGAGCTTTTTTGATTTTCGTTTAAGTGACAATTATTACGTCCTCTGACTTTACTAATTTGTTCTCAAATATTTGAAGTCTCCGATGCTCACCACGACTCTACTGCAAAGTCAAACCAGTGTTTTTATACATGGAAATATTCCCAGAAGCAGCACGGTTTGCTTTCTGCTGTCACTTACCTGGAAGCGAGTTCTCTCCCAAACCTTTCAAAACCAGGAAGAGATCAAAATGCTGAAGCTTGGCCTGCCTCAGTTTGCATTAGGGGTGCTCTAGGTGCGTGCTGCTGAGCGAGGGTTGCATGGTGGAAGCTGTTCTGGATTATGGCATCCATGGACACCCAGGGCATTTCCCACGTTTTCACCTTACCTGATTGTTTCAAACAGCACAGTAAAGACAGGAACGTTTTTGTTTTGTATTTTTTTCCTGCGGTATGCTTATCCTTCTAGAATTACTGGTAGTTTAGATGTAACTAAGAAAACTCAAGGAAAGTCAGGGCTGACAAAAGTAGAGGAGTGGAATAACTGGAGGAAACCGTTTTCCCTCTCCTTGAATGCTTTGGGAAAGGAAAATTTCAGAGGAGGAATTTAATGTTTCCTCGTACAGTTTATACTACCTCTGCTCCTTGGCAAATTTTTTCTTAAATATATTTCATCCTCTCCTTTACCGTCTCTAAAGATAGAACCAAAGCATTCCCAACTATTATTGCGACTCTTCCATAACATTCTAGATGAACAGAATTGTATTTTACGTATCTGGGATGAGCAGAGTCAGACAAAAACACGCGAAGTGCAAACTTGGGTGGGTTGAGCCCAGCAGGTGGCAGTCAGTGCACACACTGCTGTTAGTCCTCACCCTTCCAGGGAGGAGGCCTGCTGAAGGTCATCACCTTGGAACAGTGTATTAAGTTCCATGTTTTCATAATCAGACTCACAGAAGGTAGATTTCCTAGCTAGATTTCCTACAAATTTATCCTTAATCTACACAGGTTTTGTTTTTTTTTTTAAATGAATTTTAATTTTGCTGTTAATCCTCTGTCACCAAATATCTCACAGTATGTCATGGTTATTAAAACTCTGACTTCTCTCATCGGTTCAGAATTAATGTTATACTAATAATTACAGGGAGACTGTCAATCCAGCCTCTTGGATTTTTTTTTTCTCTTGTTTCAAAATTAAGTTTTCCATTATTGTTTAGTTCATCATCTAACCATCCATGTTCGGTGGGAGCCTGTGTCTCCTAACAAATACTATAAAAAAGGAGAAGTAGCGGAGAACAAACTGAAATCAGAAGGAACATAATGTGCGACACTTCTGTTGCTGTCAAGGGTAAACTGAGTTCCAGCGGTAGTCAGCTGTCCAGAGCGGTACCGTGCCTGTGGTAGTGTTACACCGCTGGGAGATAAGGATCAGTCATTTCTTCTGGCTGCTGCTGCCACCGTTCTGGAGACAGCCGGTGCCAAAAAGAAGTGGCGCTGTGCTTCCCTGAGAGCGCACTAAAGGTTTGCTCTGCCTCTTTAGTGCTAGTCTGGAAGCATACATACAGAAACGCTCAGGGGACTTCACTTTTCCTTGGGTGCAAAATTTGACAAGTGGAAGTACAAAAGATTCCCTCTTTCCTTCCTGACTTGCTTTGGTTCAGACTCGCTTTGAATACTCACACCATTTGTTCAGGCATCACCCTGCTCCCTGACACGTGGTCCCTGTATTGCTTGCACCTCCTGGAAGAGCCCTCTGGCCTTCTTGGAGCTCTTTTACCCAGTTAAGTCAGCATAAGTGCGTCGGCCGTTCTCAGTAGCTATGCGTCGTCAGCACGTAAGGGACATTTATCAACCAGGGTTAGAAAGTCGTTTGAAGGGAAGAGATCAGGTACTTGCTAAGGGGCAAGTTTGACCTGAAAACAGAGAAAGATTTTCTCAAGACTTGACAAAAAATAAATATTTGGCTTCAGTATTGCTGGCATTACTGTTTGTAGAGGAGATTATGCATTACCAAGCTGTGAGCTTTTCCTTACTGTTTTATTTTGGAGGGCTTTTGGTTCACTATTCCACTTTTATTAATCAAATGTATAGTGTGAACATACTGCACCTACTCTCATAAACACTGCCTCGATGTAAACACAAAGAGCTAAAGGGTTTGACACCTTTTTAACTCCTTTCTAGAATTCTAAATATGGTGACAAGGCAAGGAGCATTATGGGCTAACACTCTGGGATCTCTGGGTAAGTAAACTCATTTTGTAAGAAAAACGGTTTAAAGATGTATTCTCTATGTTTTCATTATGAAACCCCATCAGGACATAGTGCTTTTTTTTGAGGGGGGACATGAGGGCATTTCAGTAGACACTGAAAAGGCTAAAATTAAGGGGGTTATTATTATTATTAACTAAAGGCTTAAATAGGTTTCGAAGCATGAGTAGCCAAAAGCTTATAATTAAACCCCCAAATCTGTAGTATATTACAAGAACTCTAGCTGTGGAATAACAGGAATAAGTGAAAAATATAGGTAGTGCTTACTTGTATTCAATTCTAAATTATGAATCATTAACCTCTGAAATAACTTTAATAACCGAAGAAGAGACTCAGCAGTTACCTGAGCAGCTGCCTGATGTCAGTTTCCAGTTAAAGAGTCACTAAAATGTTTTTCTATAGGAGAAAGGTGATAGTGACTACAAAGATTGATCCTTTTATGATTGTAACTTAGCTGGAGAACTCATACATGATACCACCCGCTTTAAACCCAGATGTTGCCTGTAACAAATAGAGGTTAGAAAAAAAGAGAAAATAAAATTATCAGAAGCCAGATGTATGAGGAAGAAACTTTTGTTAACTGAGGTTGGAGGTGGAGGGTGGGAAATGAAGCCACATCGGTTGGCTCAGAAAAGCAACTTCAGAAAATGTCATAATAAAGTCAGTGGAGTAACTAATGCCCGAGAGAATACAAGTGCTTGGGCTCCTTCCCTCCCCAGTCTTAAAAGAGCAAAGGGTGCTCAGTTACTTCGAGCGGAGAAACCCCAAACTGATGAAATAATTTTGAAGAACATTAATGATGGAACTCGTTGCCTCACAAAGTGGTAATAGAAAACAGATTAGCAGTATTTAAAACAGAGGGTGCGTCATTGTAACCCAGTCTACACCTATTTGAGTTTTGAAGAACACGTCAAAGCATGGAGTAAGTTGCCTTCATTACAGTTTGTTTCAGTCTTATTTCTGAAGAGCAGACTAGCTTCCCGTCTAACTCAGACGTCAGCTTTTGAGTCGTAACAGAGAAGCCACGGTTAGAGATGGGATTCTGAACTACAGTAAAAATGTCACTTTACGTGAGAGGTGCATATTGCCTAGAGAGTTTTATGGTGGGATTATTGGGGGGCTGGTTGGTTTTGTTGGTTTATGGTGTTGGGGTTTTTTCTTTCGTATTTTCTATTCAAGACCTAATCGAAACATGTCTGAAAACCAAGATACAGGCACACTGTGGTTCAAGGTTCCAGGCTAAGTGACACATTAACAGGTTTTTGTTTGAAGAAAGATTACTCAAGAAAATATTTGTGCATTCCAGGAACAGACTGATATTTTTCTTATAAAATATGGCCTCCCAAGTCACAGAGTTAAGCAGAACTTGACTTTTTGGGATTTGGTACAAGTCTGCCATGTCCGAGCTACCAGAGAAGTTCCTTTCAAGCAGCTGAAGTATTTTTGCATCTTACTTCACTTGCACAGCATTTCCATACCTCAAAGATTCTTTTTGTCACTAGTGACAATTTTTGTCATTCTGTTCCTACACAGATGTAGCAACATCTGTGTTAAACTGGTTTTAAAATGTTGAATTCGTCTCGTTCCTCCTCCCCTCATCATTAATACTACATGCTGCTATGACACGACAAAATACTATTGCCTGTGCTGAGTGGAGAAGGATGCTGCTGTTCAACTTGACAACCCAGTTGCTTATGAAGGACTTCCGTGGTTTTTAGCAGAAGTGAAGACTCCAGATTCTTGGAGGACAAGGGATGAGTTGAAGTGGCATGGTGTCTGTTTAAAATGATGACATACTCTGCTGTTCTCTGGCAGCACGAAGCATGATTCTATTACGAGGGGCAAGCATGGGGGTGTCTTCACCCTTCGTCAAAATGCCTAAATTGTACGTGCATCCTTACCAAAAGCTCGGGCATTTCTCTTTCTAATCCTTTCCCAGACCGTCCTCAAAGTTCTCCCAAAGCAAAGAGCCCTCCAAGGACAAAGTTTTCATACGTAGGCAGAGGTGAAGCAGCTGTAAATGTCAAACGCCAGGCCATTTAATAGTCATTTACAAGGGAGATGTAGCCCGCTGTACTCAGCCCTTGATAACGTGATCTGAATGCTGCACTTAACTGGAATTTCATCTCGGTCATGCTTGGGCTACAATCTCTCCTACCTAGAAGATGTTGAGTTTAGTTTCATATCACCCACCGAAGACAACGTAAAGCCTGCCAGTACAAAGTTGAACTCTCAGAAGTTTTCAAAATGAATTTGACCTAGTAAAACAGGCTTAAACTTCATTCAGTGCTTTATATCACATATTTGTGTCTCAAGGCAGTACTTGTCCCGAAGAATGCTACTTTAACCAAAATATAGCTAGAGAAGGAATAATTATCTGTAAACTAGAAATAGGCCTGGAAAAAGACATCCAAGACAAGGTTTGGCAGAGGGTTCCCTCACTCTAAATAAAGAGAAAATCTGTGCTTCAGAAGCGTAGTCTGTATAGCTGCACCAAGCCTGGATTCTAAGCCGCGCGTCTCAGAGAACGGGAATTTTAACTTACATTTTTAATATGTTGTTCTTCCCCAGCTCTACTTTATAGTGCATTTGGAGTCGCCATTGAAAAAACACGAGGTGCAGAAGATGACCTGAACACCATAGCTGCTGGAACCTTGACAGGAATGCTGTACAAAAGCACTGGTAGAGTAGCAAAATGTTTCTATAGAGTTTTCCTCCTCTGCTTTACTCTAGTTATTCAGATTCTCATTACTTTTACTAAGTAATACCCTGCTCTGAAAATGAGCAGTGTGAAAATGGTACGCTGGGAACACAGAAGTAGAACATAGGGGGTTTCTAAACTCCAAGTACTGTCATGTGAATCACTTGCAGTGGTTTTCCTCTTGGTGCAGTCAGGCTGAGTTCTGCGTATTCCTCCCCACACCCACCCTCTTTCACTTGGGAAGGTAGTTCCCATTTGCCTGCGTACACCTGCAGACTTGAGAAACTACAGCTTTTATTCCTGCTGTGTCTGAAAAAAAAAAAAAATGACCTGGCTATGGATTTCATACAATCTAACTACAAATCTGAGTAAACATTTCAGTGTTTACACAATTGAGCTCTCCTGGTTATTGTTAGTCATGTGCAAGCTGGAAAGAATCCAATCTAATTCAGCTGGAATTACTGCTTCTTAAATGCAGCTTTTCCTTAAGTAGCCTTAGCTGTGTGAAAAACAATGTGTGGGTTGGGGGATATTAAACTAATGGGTCTCTAGTTACCTGCTAGATGCAATGCAGTTAAGCTTTTTCAGCTAATTGAAAATTTTTTTTCCGATGCCAAAAAGGAAAAAAGCTGAAATTGATGCAACTGCTGAGGTTAAGCAACAATAACTAGAAATATTAAAGGAGATTATCTTCTCTAAGCATAAATGCAACAGTTGCATTCATCCAGTACAACCCTAAATGGACTGCAAGGCAAACTTTCCAAATGAGGCTCAAGAAAAAAAATCACTCTCAAAACCATCAAAATCAGGGATTCAAATTTAACATGGATTTTTTTTTTTTCCTCTTAAGACAACAGTTTTGGTAAACCAGTTTGACAAATTCGTGTCATTCAAGTACACAGAAAGAAACTGATAACTTCATAAAGTTATTACTTAGCTGTTTGTGAAACTGTTGTCTTGCGGTAGGACTCTAGTCTTTGCATAGTGGTCAAAACCAACAAACGATGTTATTTGAGAACAGCGTGGATTTCAGGTTAGTTTGCTGATGCCTACTGAATTGTTTGCAGAAGAGAGGGTCTGAGCTTCATCAGCAAAACGCCTCTTAACACGTATTCCAAGCTCAACAACTGGAGGGATCATCTCTTTTAGAGAGCTACTGGGTACCGCAGGTTGATGTTACCACAGGAAAACAAGTATCAGTTTGAAGTGCCTCACTGAAGGTTTGACTCTGGGATTCACCTCTATTTTACTGAGGAAATCATTCTAGAGTTAACCGATGTACTTTTGCATCGCTAACTGAGCTGCAGTGTCTTCAGCGTTGCTGAAGGCCAGCTTTATATTCATTACTCTATTGTATTTCAAGTATGTTTTGTGCGTATAAATTCCACAGAGACTCAAAAGAAATACTTTTTCACCATACAGAGGCAGTTTGAGTGGCGCAGTAGACCTTAGAGGTTAAGACTTAGTTCTGGAAGTTCAAAGAATTTAATTCCGATCTTATTTTCCTCTTTTTCTCTCATGCGCTGTCCCTCTTGCTGCTTCTCTGATGCTTCCTGTCCTGCCACTTTATGCCAGAATACCCTTCCTAGTTCTGTATGGTAAAGCTTCCCCTCGAACTTACGCCTTTCCCCAGCATCAATATATGTTCGCCGTAAAAAGTCCTGAATATTTAAACCATGTGCAAATGATCAGTTCCCATCTGTAACGTATATCAAGGTTGTGCTCATTTCCTGTGTTACACAGAATCCCTTGTTGTGTTGGCATAAAGAAATACAAATTTGAATGTCATAAGGGACATTTCTGTTACAAATTCACCCATATTTCAGTGTCAGCTGGAAACAAAGAGGCTATAAAGTATGGCAGGTCTTTTCTTACCACTTTCTGATTCATTTTGAAACATGGCACACTGGCAACACTGCTGCTCTGGAAAATACTGTTGGGTATGCTACAAAGCCTAGATTGAATTCCTGAAATACAGTGGGAGGACTCTGAAGAGGAGATTTGTTGCCCCCAACCGGTCCCAGTTTTCACAATTTGTCCTCGTAGAGGTGTTAATCATTACCAAAATGCCAGCAGTCAAACAAAAAAGGCTTTCCAAAATACATATATTCAAAAGCTATTAGACGGTGAGCAGTTCTGTGCAAGGCTACTTAACACACGGCTGGTGTCCAAGAAGATAAAAGAGCATGAAAAAGCCTTCAGGTGAGGGCTGTGAAAGCTCAGCTCCCTTCGGTTCACTGGAAGTTCCCCATGGCAAGCAGCTCAAGCGGTTAAGTCCCCAAGACTCCTGGTGGTCCTCTGTGGAGTGAGTCAGCCGCGGTTAGCTGTCACAGATAGCGTTAGCTGGAACCTGTCTCAGTCTACCCTATGGCTTTGCTTAACAGATGCTGAACGGAGTTTGAAAGTAAACCTGATTTGAGGAGCTTTGCAACAGCACGCTAGCTGGTCCCTTTGACCAAAGGGATCTCAGATGTCATTTCAAACAAACGTGAGAACTGAATACTAAGATTACCTACTGGGTTTTAGCCCAAATGCAGCAACGTGGGTACAGCATTAACTTGCTACGCCAGACCTGCGACTTCATGGAAGTGGTATTCTGAGCACACCACTTAAACTGGTGGTTCTGGGTGGAAGTTGAGTGAGGGATGAAAGAAAACCCTTTGCACTCCTTTGCCAGTGGTGTGTGTAGTAGACATGTTGCAACTTAGTCAATCCTGAGTTTTGCTAAAAGGGAGTCTGATACCCTAAGTCCGTGAGCTTTTCTATTCAAGAAGATTCTATTCTTTATTCTTCCACTTCAGGCAAAGGCAGAAAAAATTAAGATCTGTCCTGCCCATTTTTTTCTGGTAAATGTTACTAACCACAGATGTTAGCATATCTTAAGACAAACAAATACTTGAATCTCTCTTCTAAGTCAAGCCTTTGTAGTTTCTTATAATTGTATTAGTCTCTGAAAGTAGCAAAAATCAAAAAAAAAAGGTGATTGCCACTGGGCACTATTTCATTACTCCCTCGCAGCATGAAAATGCACATGGTTCCAGTCACAAAGATACAGCTAGCTGAGATCTTGGACTCCTCAAGCACGCGGGACCGATCACTGAGGAAGAACATAGTGAGCGAGGCAGGACTTTGGCGTGACCCGATATGACAGCCATTAACTTCTCATTGAAATTCCCAACACAGGCTTCAGTAAGCAAGGAAGTTAAATATCCTTTACCTCTTACCTGAGCGTTACATTACACAGGTTGGAGATGTTCTTTTCCTTAGAGTATTTTTTTCCCCTGTTGAAGTTAGGGAAACCAGGAACAAAAGTAACTTAACACTTTGGACAAAGGAAATTATTTTGTTTGCTGTACTTGTGTGTAGCAGGAACCCAATACTAGCCAGAGCATCTCCTGCCTTTTGCACAATAGAGGTTACGTAATTTGGTGTGCAATGGTGCGCCTCTGCAGAGAGGGGAATCGCATGCTAACAATAGCTGAAGGGAGTCATCGTTATTTTAAGACCTCGGAACACCACCCCCAGCAGTCTTTACATTACGAAGTTAGAAGGGCTAAGTGTTTATTGCTACCAGTGAAGTCTGGCCAGAGCTAAAGATCAGGTTTGTGACATGCAGTGGGCAGGAGTTCAGGGCAGCTGTGTTAGTTAACTACTTCTTGAGCTATAAAACCCTCTTCCTTCTGGGCTCAGTCTGTGTTTTTCTTTGAGCCAGGCAGGGTTGGGGTTTTTTCCTTGCTTATGTTTGATGGGGAGGGCGAAACAGGAGCTTTTTGCAGAGCACTGCAGGTGTGGCCCTGGGAGATCTCAATGTTCTGCATTTTTGGGAGAAAAGCAAGTAAAGGATTTGCTTCTGAAGTTTGAAGTTCAGAGCTGTCAGGAATTTTAGAAATTGAGAACCTCTGTTCAAACCTGCTTTCAACATACCAGTTCTATAGGATCATTAAGCAAATGGTGTTTAGTGAAAGGATTTTGTTTAGAGTCTGAAATAGGGAAGAGATAAGGGCGAACTACAAGGCAGTGCTGCAGCTCATTGAGCTATTTTTTTTCCTGCCTCTGCTTTAAGTTGAAGAATAATTTCTGTATCCACAGATTTTGCCCACCCTTATAAGATTTCATAAAATTGCCCCTGTGGAGGAAACTGTTTGAAGTTTCTGCTGATGTAAGGACCAGCCACAGATGTTTAAACAAGTGTCTGCCTGGTGGTTCAGAGGGTCTCGTTAGCTACCGCTGCACTTGGCTTTGGAGCAAAACTGCGGCGGCCTTGTACATTTGAAAAGTCAAGTCCTTTGAACCATTAAAAATATTTTTGTTCCTGGAAGGCTTAGAGAGAAATGAAACTGTTTGCATTCTGCGCATCTGAGAGGCTGGAAGACAGGAGACTGATCCCGACTTAACTGTCACATTTCTTGCGTTTGGTGTAAATATGTGGCCTGGGATTTCAGTTAAGGTGTTTCTAGCGCTTGCTGTTGGGTGGTTCTTGCTTTGACCATCCCAGCAACTATCCCAGGAGAGTGGAGTAGCACATTCTGAAAAGAGAGACAGTAAGGTCCTAAACGGAAGATTTTGCCCTCGTGTTATGCAATCTAGATGATGGTTTTACCTCCTATATGAGTCAAACTCAGCGCGAGGAGCGGGTCATACCATGAAGAAAGGCCAAGCTGTGCTGTTAGCGTTATTTTGAATACTCTTTTAAATGCGTAGAAGAGGGACAATACTCTGGTGAGAGGGTGCAGCAGCTAGAGCCAGACAACTTAGCTCTCATTTAGAGAGCATCAAGTGTGTCTTCGGAAACCCACAGCAGTTCTCAGCTATTGCGCAAGTCTCCCGATCTCGGCGTACCTGCTTTCAGAAACGTCTGTCAGCTGAACTTGGAGTTATCTTACGTGGCCATGCAAGATTAGAAGCTTACGGCCACGTTTCCAGCAGGGTTCTGTCAAGGTAGACTGGGTATCAGAGGCTTGCAGAGAGCGATTGCAGAGGAGGGGTGGGAACGTGTTCTATCGTGCAAATACAGCTGGGATGGGAGGGGAGACCTTTTTTTTTCCTTTTTAACAAGGTAATCTTCTCAGAGGGCTTAACATTTCTGCCCAGCAACTGGGCTGCCTTCTGCAGTGCGTCACTGTTTGATGCCTGCCACAGACCTGGAGGTATTTACTCAAATGTTAATCTAACCACTTAGGGAAAAAGTTCTTTCTTTCCTTTACTTCTTTAATTACTGTGGATAGTGTTGTGCAACTAGTCCAAAACAGGTTACTGGGAAAATTTTGTAGCAGAAGCAAGGAGAACCTGGAAAACATTTGATATGTGTTTTCTTTGGGGATTTTTTCTGATTAACTCGGTAATGCACCTATACCAGCTGCACAAGTTCAGTTCCTGTTCCTCAAACAGACTTCCACTGAACCGTCTTCTTCAGCAAGGTCCCTAAGTTGTCTGCCAGACCTACAGACTGCTCTGGGCACCGGGGTTGACCATTTGTTGGTTGATTCAGAGCTGCCATCCTCACCTGGCTGCCCTCATGAAATTCTTAAGCACCTGAAAACACCAGCAACATAGAACCATGGAATGGTTGGGGTTGAAGGGACCTTTACCGGTCACCTAGCCCAGCCCCCTGGCAGCCTGCAGGGACATCTTCAACTCACGTTGCATGTTAGGAGCACAACGTTTTAGCAGCACTGCGTCTAAGTCTGCATGGATGCTAGAAAATGAGTCAGCTACCCAAATTCAAGAAGATCCCCTTTCTTGTACGACCCTAACTTCTCCGGATCTGGAAGCAGCCTTGCTCAACCTTCAACCTACCTTTCTTCCACAGGAAGAATAGTATTTTAAGGGAAAGGAGAAGAATTGAAGCTGGGGGCTGAGGGAAGAGCCTGCAGGGACACTCGTAACTCCGTACTACGTCATTCCTGTGAGGCTGGTCCACATTTCTTGCATTCCCCTGTACACTGTGGTGGTGAGGAGCCTTCTTTGGGCTTTCTTCTGTGAGCAATTGCTTCCTAATATGAACGGCAGAAAATCGGGCACTCTAGTGTTTTACTCATTTTCCCCCCAAAGAAACAAGAAGTTAGTATTTTTACAGATTATCTTAACTATTTGTTTTGCACAGAGTTGTCCTTTAAATCGCACCTGTGGCTTTTTGCCAGGGAGCTGCTTGCGCAGGGTTAGTTCTGTGTACACAGCTGCAACCTCTTCATCTGAAAAGGTTTTTGTGGAACACGTTCAGGATGAATTCTCCAAGCCTCCATTTGTGTTCCCAAGTCCTGCTGTAGGCACGTAGGCCCATAAACAGCACGGCTTTCCTTCGAGCTGCCGAGTTTGACGCTTAGGGTAGTGAACTCAGCAGGCTGCTCTCCCCGAAATCTCAACTCATCACAGCTAGCCTGGCAATAAAATGTCTAGGAACTAGGGCTACACGCAACCTCTAGTACCAAGTCCAGCTTCTGCTATCACTTCTGCAGCTTCTTGGTTTCCTTACGTGCCTGGGCAATGCCAGAAGGTTTAACAGCTCCAATGGAATCCATTTGATGTTGCAGCACAGGTAGTGCAGCCTCAGTCTAGCTGACGCCAGCAGCTTCTTGCCCCGCTGCAATTCCCTGAGACAACTTTATGACCCGTAATGGGGGAAAAAAAAAAAGGAATCACTGATTACTGAGCCGCGTTTCTTTTCAAGTTTGAGGAACCTGAATTCCCCTTTCAGTTCTGCCAATGGAGCAGGCAGGGTTTATCTAGCTGTATGCAGAAACTGGCTGTGTGCTATACACTGTACCCGTTATCTGACTCGCTCCGGACAGGATTAATAAACATCACCGAGTTCGACGCTGCAAAGTTTTCCTAGAGCTGAGGGTCACGCTCGCAGGTGTCCCAGGACATTTACAGGGAGTTCTTGGAGCTTTACCAGGGCACTTTCTACTACTGAGCAATAGAGACACTGCGCTGTTTAGTAAAGCAACAGAAGTCTCTGCTTCCCGCCCCTGTGCACCACAGTCCTTGCAGGAGCAGAATTGTGATGCCATCCAATTCCCAGCTCCAGCCAGGTGCACTGGCCACTGCCAGCAGCCAAACTCGCCCTGTATTTTTACCTTCACAACACACAGAAGCCTCAAGTCTTGAGTGAGCAATAACAACTTTTTAAGTAATTTTTTTTTTTTTAATTGCCAGTGAGTCAATTTTTGCCATTGCGGAATGATCATTTTGAATATCAGTGATAGTGAGCATGAAGAAGGTTGCTTTGGGTATGCCCTAGTAAAGTCTTGCCAGCCAGTCCCTTTTATCTACTGGGTTTAGAATTCCAAAGACCCAAAAGCAGGGATTAAGTTCCGTGTGATGGCCCACGTGCATCTCTGGAGCCCAAGGTCATGTCCACGTCAGCTGCTTATTTCCCTACTTTACTTATTTTCCTTCTGCTCTTTTTCTTCCCCCGAAACCTAGTTACTAGAACTGACAGATACTATTATTATTATTCCCCTGGAGTCCTAAACAGAGGAGTTCTCAGAGCAGGAGGAGATCAGTATCTATCTGTAAACACCCGTGTCAAAGACAGATGGAGTAGGGGAAGCAGGACTTGGAAAAAGCCATCTTTGCTTCAAGTGTTGTGCTGTGGTTCAGCAGAGTTAGTAGCAGGCTCAGGAATGACCTTTCCTGAACCCAGCAGCAGGTTTGAGGGGAGGGCAGAATTAGTACAGGTACCTTGCTCGGGAAGTTTTTCAGAAAGAAAACCCGTTTATCTTTAAACTCTCTCTGAATTTGAACAGCTTTCTTGGAAGCTGCTGCAGGCGACCATTTCCTCGGCTGTAACTTCAGTGGGGTTTTTTTTATCTGTTTTTCAGGTGGCGTCCGCGGGATCGCACGAGGGGGGGTCGCAGGTCTGACGCTTACCGGCCTCTACGCTCTCTATAACAACTGGGAGCACATGAAGGGCTCCGTAGCCCGGCAGTCCCTCTGAGCAGGGCAGGCAGCGCCGGGCAGAGGACACGCTTGCGCTCACCAATCAAACCAGTTGCGAGATCTGTCTGGCGCCCCTTCCTACCTATTTTATTTACAATTAGCGTGAAACCGAAGGAAACGATGCCGAGAGGAACCTCTGGACGCCGCGGCGCTGGACTGGCCCTTTCCTTCCCACCAGCCAGTTGCTGGAGAGACGGCAATATCTGTTGGACCTGCAAGCGAGCGGAGCGGCCACCGAGCTCGAGTCTCCCTGCCACGCTGCGCAGCCAGCCCTGGGCCGGAGCCCCGAGGCACGCTCAGCTCCCACAGCCGGCCCGCTGCGCTGCCAGGTCCTTCGCTTGCGTGTCCTACGGCGGTAGCGCTGCGTAATAAAGTCTGTGTCCCTAGAGCTATTCGCTCAGTCTTTCAACACGCATCGCCCGGGCGGCCGGCGCCAGCGGGAGCCTCGCAGAGCAGCTGGCGCCGGGCTCGTTCCGCTGTAAAAAGGGACGTCACGGCTAATAAAAAGGGTGGCACGTACGCAACGCCGCTGCCGCGCCTCGCTCTTCATACTGCCGGTAAGACAAAGCCGCGCTGCAGCCAGGGACACCGCTGAGTGGCAGTGGCGTTTGGAAGGAGCCACGCGATAAAACCCCGGGGAGTCAGCGGGTGAAGGGAAGGGAGCTAACGGGCTGGTTGTCTCCTGCTGCGAGGTGAGGACGGGCTCGACTCCACTCCCTTGTTTTCTCTCGTAAATAAGGAACTGGTTGTGGATGAGGTACAGAGGCTGTTGCAGAACAGCCGCCAGTGGCTTATCGAAACGCTCGGGTGCTTCAGCATCTCCGAGCTTATTTAGCCAACAGTTAGGAAGAAAGTAGTATAAATCCTCCTCTCATTGCCTATTGCAGGATTTGTAATGGCTGCGAAGCCTTTCCCCCCGAGCAGTGAATGCTTGGAGGGTCTGGCAGAAGGAGGAACGTGATGAACCTACACCTTCTCCAGTGGTCAAGGTAAACCACATACCGAGCATGGTTTGCAGAGAGATTAAACAGTAAGTTGTGAATGAGCTCAGCGGTCAGAGAGAGGCATTGTGTAACAGCTCATTCCTTCGGGTTTTCAGTAATTAAACAGGTCAATAATTAAACGGGTCTGAGAGAGCGTGAAGGCAGGGCAAGGGCAAAACAAAGCGCGCACTTAGCGCTCAGTAGACAACGCCATGCAAGAGTTCACATTCTCTCCCTACCGAAAGCACTCTTGGTAACTACAGCGCACCCAACAAAACTAAAACTACCAGAACAAGCAGTAGAGGGAAGGTGGCGGCTCTTACCTTCCTCTGAGAAGACCCACAGCTTTGCTGAGAAGCCCCTTCAGGAAGGGGCAGCCCCTGAGACTGGCTTTTTGTGTGCTCTAGCTAACGAGCCTTCCCAGTTGAAGGCAATTAGCTTTGCTTGGATGCGAGGGGAAGGCAGGTGCTTTCTGCCAGCACCTCGCTCCGTGTAGCGCGAAGGAAAGCAAACGGGACTTCTCTTCCCTGCCTTGGGAATGCTGCTGCTTGTTAATCCTCGTGCTCCACTGTCCTTTAGTGTGCTGTGCTCTGAGAGCTGCACCTTCTGCCCTGGTTTTGTCCAGCACCACAGAAACCGTCCCCTGCTCGCAGGCTGCGGAAAGGTGACGCAGGCACCAAGCGTGCGGGAAAAGGAAGAATGCCTGGGCTTCCTTCCCGAGCTTTTTCTCTCCCCCTTGGCATCAGTGAGTTCCTCCCTCCCCTCGCGTGTCACCGTTAATAGGACTCGCACTGTGTACGCTTGAAACTGCGGGCTGCACCGGGAGCTGCTTTGGGGGCCGCTGGTGAGTGAGGGCTGTTTGTTTTCTAAGCGGCAGCAACTTTGCAATGTATCTCCCAGGTTTTCTAGAGACTTTCAGGACTGAAATAGGAGCCAGGGTCTCTCTGCTCATAATTGGAAAGCTGCGAAGCTCAACGCGCGTCCTTCCTCCTTTAGATGGGCTGAAGAGAACGTGGAAATGAGCTTTGTAAATTCCGAGCTAGCACAACCTCAAGGCTTGGCTGCCTCGAGTTATCTGGTCTGCAGTGGCCTCCGATTTCCTGGAATTGCTGCCTCGGGGGCAGAGCTGAGCGTGTTTTTCTGCAACAGCCGCGCTTCTAGGGCTGCTGATGGCACCCGTTTGTGTAGCCAGGGCTCCGCAGCTGAGCTAGGGCACGCAGCAGCTGGAGCCAGCGGCCAGGAAGGCAGAGGTGAAGCATGGAACGGAGAGAACATCTCTATGACGTTCTCCATCAAGACCGACCGTGTTTACAGTTCCATGGCAAACAAGCAATATGAAGCTGCGACCAAAAGCACATCTGAGTTCAGAAAGAGAAAACAAAAAGAAGTAGAACGAAGTTGCAGAGGGGCTTTGGCAGCTGCGGTGTCGCAGAAGCAGGAGCGGGGGGAGCTTGGCCATTTGAAGCAGCACCTGGTTCGGCTGCTTGGTCTGAGCCAGGGAGGAACTCTGAGCTCCGAGTCTCGTAAAGCTGCTTCAGTGCAGGCTTTGGAATGGGGCCAGGCAAACCACTCCCAGCGCTGCCTGGCAGAGGGGACTGCTCTTCAGGGGGGGGATTGGTTGAAAAATCACTCGCCGCACGGTGGGAATCTCCTTTGCTCAAGGCAGCAGAAGCTGCTGCTGGAAACGGGAGGAAAATGTAGGTTGGGGCAGAAAAACGCTCCAGCGTTCCTGCTTTGTTTCTTCTGACCTAACCTGGGACTGAAAAGGGAGGGAGAGAAGTCCTTTTTTATGCTTTAAGAGAAGGTTCCCCCCGTGCTTAATAAATTCTAGATGGGAAACTGGTGTGTTTTAAGCAGAGCTTTGTGTACCCTGTGAGCACTGACCTGCGCTGGTCCGTGTCAGGCAGCGCGGTGACACGGAGGCTCCCGCAGCCCTTTTTTGGTACTTGCACAGCATCATTCGCGTCATGAACGTTCCCCTGGGGTGTCCCTTCCCCTCTCCTTGTCCCTGGGCACCTTCCCCTGCTGCCCGCAGGACACTGCCCGTGAAGTTCCACACTCTGCCCACCCCCAGCTCCCTTCCCTGAGCACTGAGCGTTTCGTTCCTTTGGACAGGAGCGAGTTCAGAGGATTTCTTTGTTACAGAACAGCTGAGGGATCCACAGAGAAGCCAGAAACAGCACCCTCTCCTCCGGCTGCTCTTATCATCCTTGTCTTCCCGAGACCTGAAGTATTTTCTCCCGTCTTTGAAAGCTAAGCATTCAGGATACGCGGTCAGGGGTTGTGCCCACAGCTAGTCCTAACAACCTCTGGTGCGTTTCAAGCTGTGTGTGCAGGCCCACACCGAGACCCAAGGTGCCGTGGCTGGAAGGCGGCCAGGCCCAGCTGCGCCCTGTCTCCCGAGAACGTTCTCCCAAGGGGTCAAGGCAGCCTGGAGCTTAAGGGGACGGAAAACCCTCCAAGGAGGAGCAAAACCTGCAGGGGAGCACGAGAGCCAGACAGGAGCTAACTTCCAATTGCGCCGCCAGCCCCGAGACGCTCTGCCGCGCCGCAGCGGCTGCTGTTAACCATCCTGCAAAGGAGACGTGGCACACCTGTGCTTGCCAAGTATTTTTTAATGGAAAAGACTAATCGATGTTTTACATAAATATCAATTAGTGATAACAAGTCAGTTGAGTAAGGAAAGGAATACACCCCCCCCAAGGTTGAAAGGCTGGCAATGAGCTGACAAGGTAGCACACAAGGATGACTACGAGGAGTTAGAAAAGGTGGGCTGCACGGCAAATCACCTTCGTTAATTTCGACTGCTCATCAAATTAGGCTCTTGCTGGAGTTGGTCACAGCGCGGTCTTCTTGTGCAGCACCAGGACGTGTTCGAAGGGGAAAGCGCATTTAAAACCACCCCAGCTACGAAGTACAAAGTACAAGTGGTCCACTGACGTCCGGCACTTCGGGGGCCTTCGGAACGCACGGGTTCTACCAGACAGGAATGTGTGCGCACACTGCAAGGTGACACCAACGCCGCATCTCGCCAATTACTTCTTCTCCACAGGGCTGCGAAGAACTGAAATCACTTGAATTCCCCGGGACGGGGCAAAGGGGAGGCTATTTTTTAATAGTCATTAAAAGCCGTTTGTTCAGTGACTAAAAGCTGCACCAGAACCTCTGTAGCTTCTCAGTTTTTCAGGCAAGCTGACGGGCGGGAGCCGCATTTCCATCTAACGCTTCCGCGCTCTTTGCTAGGGACTCAGAACGCCAATTCCCCAGCGAGGTACCGCTCACATTACGCCCACAGCTCTAGGGATCGGTTACTCAACCCCGCCTGGAAATCCACAGATTCAACACCTTTAAAATGGATGGGAGGGAGCGGCGCCGTTTCCCGAGTTGGCATCTCCCCGTTAAACGGCACAACGTGCATCTGGTGGGAAGGCGCCCAATTCGCCCAGCGGACTGTCTTACGTGCGATGTGGCCAAGGTGCCTGAGCTCCAGTGGTTTAGTCAAGACAAGTCCACTCTGAATTCCCTCGATGCGAGCAGAAACGTACGCGTTGTGTCTTACAGCTTTCTCGGTGAAATTCAAATGGTTCCTCACGGCTGGGGGCGCGGCAGGATCTGACCTGCTTGACGCACGAGAATTAACACCCTGCTCTGTTCTTTGAATAACTCCAAAATCGGCAAGGAAAGGTTTCATTCAAAACCGAGCTGCCAATTCTCCTGTTCTATCATATCAGGTCCCATCAATTCGGGTGGTTTTCAAAACCTGGACTACACGCACTCAACCAGGAGACGCACCAATACGAGATGCAAACACAGCCCTGCGAGTTAGGAACTCCTCAACGAAAGAAACTTGTTTCCAATTAGAGCCTCAGTCACCTTGCCATCCCCGTAAGCCGGAACCCAGGTTGTAGCAGCTCAAAGGAGTGGCACCAGCTCCCAAGTCACCGCCAAAGGTGGGTGTTTCACAGCACCGGGGAGATTTTTGCTTCACATTTGCACTGGCTTCGACATACATCGAGTGACAACCCATTAAAGAAAGACTGACGTAGTCCCGTAACAGACAGGGATTTCCTTACACCTCTAGAGTATCAGATCGGTTATGCTCAGTGGGTTTACATTTCAGAATTAATCATAACAAAAAGGCATCTCCTGCGCTGTAACTCTGTTAGACGAGTAATGATTCTTTGTTATCGTTTTAGAAGGAAAAGCAAATGGCCAAACACAAAACACAAGAACTCAGCTGGCTGCAGTCACTCAGCGTCATGTGCGATTGATCAGCGGGAAGGGGACGATTCCGACGCTGCCGGTTCTTCACATCTAAACAAATTGAAGACGGGATTATTCTCTTGGATAAACAGAAAGCGACACGTTCAGGCAAAAAACCCCAACAAAACAAAACCCAAACAAACGTGTGTAAGACACCCTGGGGAAACGAAAAAAAGCTACTAAAATACTTCTCAGAACTGAGTATCTTGCCTTTTAGGGTTCAAAGTACGCCTGATAAAGACTTCTTCATGAATTTCAGAAACCATGATAGAGTTATCTTGGCAGAAAGCAAAAACACGCCATCAGTTGTAAGTACGTGACAGAGATAAGAAAGGAGCCGCCTGAAAATTCGGGCATTAATTGCACCAATTGCATTCTAGCTACAGCAGAAGTTACCAAGATTTTCCCAAGCGCCGATCAGCTGGGGAGAGATTTGCTCATGAAGGCAATTCCTTCCCTGGCTTGTGACCAAGGGGAGGCAAAATGAAAACACAGAACGGTCCGAGCTGGTTTAGTCGAGGTCTTGTGAGTTGTTAGGTTAATGATTGAACTAGATGATCTTAAAGGTCTTTTCCAATCTAGGAAATTCTGTGCTACCCGCGGACTGTGTCACGGCTCGGCTGTTCTGTGCGTCCTACCTGTAAAGGGGTCTGGTACAGCCACTGTTCCTTATCTCCACTGAGTTTCATACAGGCAAAGAGGTCGCAAACTGTAGGAAGGCCAAAGTCCTGAAAGAGAAGTCACCTTAATTCCTCATCTCCAAACATAAAGACATCCCGGCGTTACCTTCAAATTCTGTCAAGCGTTCAAAACGAAAGTAAAACTGACTTGTGGGACTCCGAGATGAATACTTGAGTAAAACATGGTAACTTGTTTCGTGTTAAACACTGGCCTCGTTACTTGGGTAACTAAGTAATAATCACTGAAATCACTAAGAGAGCCAAGAGACCGGAAACCTGCCAGTCAGTATTACCCAGAAGAGCTACGAATTTGGAAAGCAGGTATTAAAATACGGAACACGACAAACCCGACGCATCAGCTTCAGACAGGCAACAACCAAAACTTACGCTTACTTGTGCTCTCTTGCGTAGAAGCCATTTATCTTCTGCCGGAGGCGAGCTCGCGTTTTCTAGGTTGTTTGAAGTCAACACCCAACTATTTACATTGAAGGGGAGGTGGAATGGAGCCAAGAGGTCTAGGAAAGGACTCTTGGAACTACTATCTGACTTTTCCCTACTCGCCTTCTCTTCCGCGCTTTCCGCTTTGCGCTCCGGCTTGGCAAGCCAGCTGGTCAGAGGCCTTTCGAGCAACACTTTCCAGGGTTCTGCGATCTCTGCGGAGTAATCGGCTTTCTCCGCGCTAACGGGTTCCGCTGCGAGCTGCTGCGCGGGGCTGAGCCAGGCGCCGGCAGCAGACTTGGTCTTCTCGTGCTCAGGGTTCGGTCCGTCTTTCTGGCTGACCGGAACTCCGTTTTTATCCTTCCCTTCTTTCCTCAGAAGCCATTTACACAGAGCCTCTTTGCCACAGTTTTCATCGCACACGCATTCGGAGAAGCTGGCGCAGAGCTCGTTGGCTTTGCACACATCTTCCACCTTAAACGGGGCCTGGGGGTGCTGGAGAAGCCAAGCACTGACAGCAGACGTGGCGGGCGGTTTCTTTCCATCAAGATGCTCATTCAGGCACTTCAGATTTCCCAGGTTCTCGATTTCCACACTTTTGGTCTGGCTGCCACGACAGCTGGTACATGTTTCAGCTTTGAGGAGCCAATCACTCAGATTAAACTCTTCCCTAAAAGGTTTGAATTCACTCTTCCATTTCTCATCCGAAGCAACACTTCCATTTCCTGCGTTGGGAGTAAGCAGCCAGTCGGAAAGGTCCATCTCTTCTTGTCTGAGGAATTCCAATTCCTCCACCTTTTCAACAGTGGAAAAGGACGAGCTGAGAGTAGAGGTGGAGTCCTTGCGGCCAGGGCAGTCTGTCTTCCCAGCAACGTCACACTGTTGGTTCTGCAGGAGCCAATTCTCCAAATCTTTCAGATTTCCCCAGGCTTGCTCAAAACAGCAGACTTTGGGAGAACTCAAATCCTAGTAAAAACACATTGAAACGCGCCTATTAACACCGGAAGATCAGTAACTGCTCGCGGAGCTACAGCTCGGAGCGTTCTGATAGCAAGTGTAAGAGCTTGAGCTGAACACAAGGCAACGTGACGAGAGTTACAGAGGTTTAATTCCCACCATGTTCTGCCTGCCATCGGCTGCTGCGTTTCCCCTTCATAAAATCTGGGTTAGCAAAGAGAAGCCTTACCTGGCTGGGCTCCGACACGCATTTCTGTGTAACCCATTCCTCCAGGTTGGTGCTGGGAACGTAGGGAGCCTGGGGAGCCCCCGCGGGGCTGCTGCCGAGTAACCAGTCAGCGAGGGAGGCGCTCACTGTCCCACACAGTGTTTTCTGCTGAGAGAGTAAGTTCTGGGTTATGAGAAAGTCCAACTGCTGAGGCAACCTGTGGTGAACATCCAAACAAGCGCTCCACACGCATCAGTATTTCTGAACCAAAGGAAAAAAGGGGCCCTTCAAATTAAGAAAAGAGTAAATCTCCAGTCGCCGCTGCACGGATGGATCATTTTGTGATCCCGGACTCTTCGGAGAGCAAATGACAAGAAAGGCAAGCGACACCTTCTACAACTCACAGTTCCAATACGTGTAACCCAGCTGTAACCCTCCCTCTGACCACAATTCCCATTACTAACTGGCTACCCCCCGCAACGGATGCTGGTTTCGTGCAGAGCCCACCACGAGATTTCCCATTAATTTCTGCACTAAAAGAAATCAGATAGTTGCAGGCCCTGGCTTGTCAACGTCAGGGAACATTCGGTTAAAGATTTCTGAACGACGGTCACCCTCCAAATTCGCTTCCATACGATGTTCCTGCAAGCCTGTGCCTGCAGCACCTAGACCAGCAGAGCCCCACAGCGACTGTCGCCGGCTGCTCAAGCATCTTAAACACAAGCCATTGCTCCAGCAAACTAACGTCGTGCTCAGGTTCTCCTTTTCCCTTGAATACAATTCAACATTCACAGACACGAGTCTCAATCTCACCTGCTCACAATTCATCAGGGCGCAATTCTGCCCTGGGAACCAGGGAGAAGCATTCTCACTCTCTGAGGTTTGCTGTGAGGAAAGGAAAGTAAAAGTTAATTTAAATCTCAATTTTGTCCAGTTTCTAGGATGAATTCTACAACAAAGCACAAGTAAAGTGTAGTTACAGCTGGTCGGTTCTTTGGGGCTGTTTTCCCAACACTTAAAAACAGAATGAAATGAGCTTTACTATCAAAATACTACCTTCAGTCCACTTTCTTTAAGAGAATTATCTCCAATAGTCAGGGAACTATCTCGCTTACGTGAGAATCCTAAAATATTTCTAGCACAAAAAGCCATCTATGATGTATAACTATTAATATCTGAGGAAAACCATAACACCAGTTTCCAGCTGCTGGAACAGTCAGAATACAAACGTCACTCCCTCGGTCTCTGCCAAAATAACACGCGCCTATTTAGGAACGCGAGTTGAGTCAAAATCAGAACTCCATGCAATAGTTCATAAACCACCGTGTATGTATCACACAGCTAGAACTCTGTGACTCGTACACAAGAATTAGTCAAGCTATAACCAGACGCAGAAATATCACTCGGAATATATCGCACTGCTGCCTCAAAAATGAGGAGATTCTTTTTTTCCAAGTATTCCAAGGCAGGAAAGTCTTGGTGCTTACCATCGTTTTAATCGAACCAAATGAGGTAATAGCCTGGCGAAGGTAAGATGTGTCAGCCTCAAAATTCAGGATGGAAGACTCCTCTGGTTTGAGAGTAAGACTCTCCAGCCTGGAAGAGTAAGACGATAGTTACGGAAAGAAGATCAAGACTGTCTTCTTCACCTGACAAGTTTTGGGAATCAGTGCCATTATTTCATAGAAAGGCTCCTAAGCTCACTTGGCGCTAATTCGGTAACAAAAAGACTTCTAGTATTTGCACAAAAATAAAGAGATGCTTATCCACAAACCAAGAACAGAACACATGGCCAGTGAAGCACAAGTTTCTCCTCCTTACTTCAACTTCCAACAGGAAGTAATAACGGAAATAATCTGCACAAAGGAGTATCTCCCCTACTCATCACAGTCCTGTTTTTTCAATCTAAAGTAAAAAAGATGAGAGGGATCGTATCTCAGGTCGCTTTCAAGCTCTTATTTCTAGGAACCATTAAAAGCGTAGAAGCGGCGAGTTAGATCTGTTATTGGTTCTATCAGAATCAAAAATGATGTTAAATTCCCAAGTCCAAATAAATAGCGGTTGTGTTAACTGGCGGCACGAGATGTATTTACCTCTCCAGGCAAACTGAAATCTGCTTTGCTAGTTCGTTGCTGTAGGAGCGTTCCAGCTGGTGAATCAGGCAGTTGAACTGTCCCAAATACTGCACGGAAGACAAAACACGTTACTGCCTTTGGTTCCTCCGATTAAAACTGAGAATCCGCTTGCAAAGACAAAGTTTGCTCAAAAACCCCCACGGAACACGTTAGAGGCAACTCTTACCCAGTAGAGCTGCTGCGCCTGCTGCTGCAAGGCCTCCTCCTTCAGCTGCTGGATGAGATCGACCTGCTCAAAGAGCCAGACCTCGCGGCTGCGCAGGCATTCCAGGTGGCGGCTGATGTGGCTGTGGATCTTCGCTTTCACCTGGAAGGCGACACGTACATCCGTCAAGCAGCACGAACAAGCGTACGAACGGCCGCGCGGATTGCGAAATGGTGTGTCACAGACAAGCGGTTTTTGGGGAGAAATTTACTTCTCAAAAACTAACCGCAGTCCCCCCCAGCAACACGAGACTCAAGTCAGTAAAAGTTCCGAGGCTGCCTTTAAAGAAGCAGCGAAGAACAGGGTTATTTTCTGTGTGTCTCTAGTCGAATGTTTCACCCAAGAGCTTTAGGAAATTCTGCTAGTAATACAAGAATTATCTGTATCAAGAGCATGACCAAATTACACAGCGAGATGCTTCCAAGGCTCTAGGAAAATTTCAGACCATCATTGTTACAGCAATAATAAAAATACTAATAAAAAGAGTCGTCAAAGCCACGTTAGTTATTAAAATGGGGGGGTTTTAATGGAAGAATTTAAAATTACCTCCCGCCAGTTCTCTTTAATCTGCTGCTCAGCTTTGACAATTCCAGATATAGCTGTTTCCAAGTCCTTCTTCGCTTGAAGGCACTTTGCCAGAGGCTCGCTGTTGCAGGAATTTCTACGTCTGTCTTGTGGTGGACTCATTCTTGAAGTGTTCCTAAAACACAATGGGAAGAGATTTCTTAATAGTTTCTATTCCTCTTCAGTGGAAGAGGAAGGGTAGCATCTGAAGAACCATCTGCTCTACTTCACTACAAAGGTGAATTAAAAAAAACCCCAAGAGCCGACACTCATATAAGTTTCCTCCACATAGATAAAGCTTTCTCCAGGAGCATCAACGGTCTCGGCCCACGGAGTTTGTGCAACCACTTGAAAACCAACAGATATTTGCCAACAGCTTCAAGCACAGGAGCTTAGGCAATCCTGCCCTGCCATTCACCTTCCCCTGGCTCTTATGCCCAGCCAGCAAAGCCCAGCAGCTGGGGGCTGATTCAGGCAAGGTTCAGCAGCTCTGCCGGAGCTGAGGGAGAATGGCCCAGGCAAGGGGCCGGGGATGTTTCAGTCGTCCTTTTCCCAGCTGCAGGCAAACGAACTGGCTCCCATAAAGGAGAAAATTCTAACGCAGTTTGATCAACTGAAAGACCAAGTCTTGATACACAGATCACTTGTAACTGAGCTGCAAAGGCCAAAACTTCTGAACATGGGCATTTGGTTACTGGGAAGTTTCAATCCTCCTGCTAATTTCACGGGATTCCAGAAGCACCTATTAAAGAAAGATTCATGGTAAACATTCTATTTAAAACAAACCTCCGTGGAAATTTCCAGCCGAATTAATTAATAAGCTCACGTGTGCTGATTTAAACATTTCGTAGGTTTTAGCACTCCTCTGCAGGGAACTGGAAAGGCTGTTTTGAACATGACAGGACGACCATGGAGCTTGTGTCACTGAGCAGCTATCGAGCCTGCAATTGCCAAGCCCCAGGACCATATAAACTGCAGCCCCAAACTCAATTCTGCAGCCAAGACCCACCAGAGCCACGTAAAGTGCGAGAGCAGAGCGCTGGGAGTGGCTCACCAGAGGAAGCTGACAGACAAAGCAAGACTGGCGGCACGGCGGCAGCAGAGGCTGCATCTCCCTTGGCTCTCTCCACACCACGGGCTGCCCCCCGCCAGGAGACACGGAGCAGGCACAGAGGCTGCCCCACGGCCCTGCACGCAACTGAACCCCGTCCTCGCCACAGCAGCGCACCTTCTGGGAAGCGCAGAGCACAACCACAGGATAACTGAACTCGGATTTATTTTTTAAGCTTGATGTTAACTCTACACCAAACTAGGTAGGGTGCAGAAGTCCAAAACGCAGCGTTCTCCACTCTGTGCTACGACTGCCAGTTCTGCCCGTGTATCTGCACACACTAACTCATGCACAGGCTCAACGCTGTACGGTTTCGTGATCTTCACCTTGCTCAATAATGTGATATTCAGTAAAAGGCTACGTTTTCTCAACGCCCTTCAGCTTTTATCTTGCTTGTCAACAGTCTCGTATACAACCGACAGAAAACCATTAGAGCTAAGAGCCAGGGATCCCACTTAGCTAAAAGTATTCATGCAAAGGCACAGACACACCCAGCCGAGAAAACACGAACGTTACAAGTATTCGAACTCGCCGTATACTCAAGAGTATACGAACAAACAAAAAATCCTATTGCTCTTTAGTATTTCATTCACCGTACGCTTACATAACCCCCAAGCCAAAGTCTGAAAGGCTGAATCTAACTGCCACGTTTGCTTGCACAGCATCTAACGTGCTTACAGGAGGTTTCTGAAAATCCTGTTGCGCTGCCTATCTACAGACGCCGAGCCCCAACTTTGCTCTGCTACCATCTACGTATTTGCTGCATTTAAGTCACTGGGGAATCGGGCTCGGTGCCTCAAGGAACGCTGCGTTCCCCACACTCTGCATTGGCAGCTTCACACTGGCACAGGGAAATTCAAGCGGCTCGCACATGCTCCTCTAACGACCTCTGACAATACCTGCGCTGGTCGCTTCTCTGTCTCCATTCGCTTGCAGGAGCCTCTCTGCAAGCGGCAGACAGGGAGGAGGAACGCTGCCCTCCTCCTCCAGCCAGCCGGCTCTCGGAAAATGGCTGTTCCTTGGCTTTGTCAGGAACCAACCACCACGGCTACGCTTACGGACGGGGAGCAGAGCCCAGCCATCCTTCCCCCAACCTCCACCAAAAACAGGCGGGGGGGTGAGTGAGTAACCACCTCTTTCCTTGCTTCAGCGACCACAGCAACCAGACGCAATCCCTTCTGCAATAGCGGCTCGGGTGTCGGATGCCCCCAGGGGTGTCCCCAGCAGCCGGGCGCACCTACCGGCAGACGGAGGAGAGGAGAGGAGGCGGTGCTCGCTCGGTGCCCGGCTCCAGACGCTGCTCCCGGCCCCAGCAGGGCTCGGCTCGGCTCGGCACGGCCCCTGCACGGCCTCGGCACCTCCGAGGGTGTGAGGGAGGCCTTATCGGGGCGGCTCAGCCCCGCCCCGCCGCCACTGCGCCCGGCACAGCCCGCACGTCGGCACCGGGGCCGGGGAGAGAAGGGGAGAGGGAGGGACGGAGGGAAAGAGGGAGGGAAAAAGGGAGAAAGGGAAAGAGGGAGGGCCGGCCGAGCCCTGCAGCCCTTCCCCGGGCTCTGGCTCAAGCAGCCCCGGCCGTTTAAACCGCAAAACCAGAGAGTGTCGCAAGGAACCAAGCTGCTGCTGCTGCTACTGCTGCTGCCGGCGTGGAGCGCAGGGTGGAGGGGCTGCCCCGAAACCTGCCCCTAAACCTGCCCCGGCATCCACAAACCCTCTGGCAACGAGCCCCTGGGCACAGGCAACTCGGGTAGCAGCTGCAGCCACCTTTATGTAACTCTTTGCACAGCCACTGCTGCTTGCACGGCTTGGCACAGGCGTGAGGAGAGCGCATGTGTGAGCCCGTGTGAGCCTGCGTGTGCCTGCCTGGCAGCCCTACAAATCAGAGAGTCACAGAATCCCTGAGGCTGGAAAAGCCCCTTGGGACCATCGAGTCCAAGCCTCAACCCTGCTCTGCAAAGTTCACCCCTAAACCACATCGCCCGACACCGCGTCTAAAGGCCCTTGAAACACCGCCAGGTATGGGGATTCGAGCCCCTCCAAAATGCTCCAGCTGCGAAGCCGCAATCGCTGCCGGCGGGAGGCAGGAAGGCCGTGTCACTGCTCCCAATCGCCACGTACCTGCTGCTGTTGGCAGACAGGCTCCTGGCTGCTGCCACGAGCTCCCAGAGGCCTGGCGGGAGCTGTCACCGCACCCAGAGCTCCTGGGCATCGCTCCCAGCGCTCGGCGCCAGCTCCGGTCACGGCTTCGCAGCGTTACAAGGTTGGAAAAGCCCTTTTGAGATCATCGAGTCCAACCTATAACCCAACACCAACACCAAGCCATCACCTAAACCACGGCTCCAAGCGCCTCATCCCGTCTCCTCCTCCAGTCCTCCAAGCGGCTGCCCCACCCTGCGCCCCTCGGGTGTCGCCTCCCGTACTTCTCTTGCTCGTATGTGTAGATCAGAAACTGCCGGATAAAAATCACTTTCTTCAGATTTTAATTAAGCACCCCGTGGCTGGGGAGCAGAGAAGGAAGGGACAACCTTTCCTCGCCTACAGACCAGCAGAAAACCGGTTTTACCGGCTTCCCCCGTCGGGCACAACCATCCCTGCAGCCCGGGCCTGGGAAGATCAGAGTTTCCCGTTCGAAACACGTGTTGAACAACCTCCAAAAAAAAAAAAACCACAAACGCTGGTGCTGAGCCTTTCCTGAGGAAAAAGCTCCCCGGAGAGCAGGCGCTATTTATAAACAAGGAACAATTCCTTTCATTCCACAGGACAAGGCTGTTCCAAAGGTCTCCGCGACCTGGCTTCACGTGGTTTCTAAACCAGCTGGCTTGTTTCAGATGAAATCCCCCTCAACTTCCATTTCACCCCACCAAAAAAACCACCCAGCGGTTCCTCTTCAGGAACTGTCCCAAATGAGGTACGTGGGCGTTGCAGTCAGGGAGCGAAATACCGAATCTCAGAAATTCCCACGTCCATCCAAACATAACAAGCGTGTCACGAGCCAGGAGCTGCGCAGAGCCGCGCCTGGGGGGTACCTGACACCCAGGGGAGCGAGTACCGCTGATTTCTGTAAGCCATGGGTGGAGAAAAAGTCACCCCCTAACACCTCTGAGCAAGAGAGGAAGAGAAATTAGCAACTCAGCGAATAGTGACAATAAAATAAAGCTCCAGGGAATAAATTTCTCTACACTCTCTAGCCCTCTTCCCCTGAAGGGAAGGTGTAGGCAGGAGGGGGCTGGGCTCTTCTCCCAGGCAACTTGTGACAGGATGAGAGGGCAGGGCCTGAAGCTGCACCAGGGGAGGTTTAGGTTGGATATTCGGAAGCTCTTCCTCGCAGAAAGGAGGATAAAACCCTGGGATGGGCTGCCCAGGGAGGTGGCGGAGTCAACGGCCCTGGAGGTGTTTAAGAACAGACTGGACTCGATGATCCAAGAGGTCTTTTCCAGCCTTAATTATTCTATGATTCTATGAAATTTCCCGAAGTTCAGGTAGCTCTCACCTGCCTGCACCATAGTGGCTCCGTGCCACAGACCTGAGCACACACCCAGCCACCTTTCCAGCCGGTTTCAGCCCTGGGACAGCCCAGGCAGCGCACAGCACGTGTACCCAGGCGAGACGCCTTCACCAGAGCCGGGCTCTGCAGGGCCACGAGGCGCCCACGCACGCCAGGTGAGAACCCTGCTCGGCGCTTCATTCCACCCGTCTTAAACGCATCCTGTTGTCAGCACAGCGCGGCAGGCACGCCAAGGAAAACCCCAGAGCAGCTGAAGGCCAGGGCCTGAAATCACTAAGGAATCACAGAACGGTCAGGGTTGGAAGGGACCTCAAAGATCACCCAGTTCCAGCTCCCAGGGACACCTCCCACTCGAGCAGATTGCTCAAGGCCCCGTCCAACCTGGGTTTGAACACATCCAGGGATGGAGCAGCCACAGCTTCCCTGGGCAACCTGGGCCAGGCTCTCACCCCCCTCATTTCGTCCTAATGTCTGATCTGAGCCTACCCAGCTCTAGTTCTGCTCCATCCCGCTCAGTCCTTCCACCACCCCTCATCCTGACAAGCCCCTTAAGACCCTGGAAGGCCGCAGTAACGTGGTCTCCTCGGAGCCTTCTCCCCTCCAGCCTGAGTAACCCCAAACACACACAATCCCACCCAGGGTGCGAGGAGGACATTCAGCATTTCACTCCCTGAGGCCGCCACCGCGCTGCCACCCTCCCGCAGGCCCTCCATTACCACAGAACCACCCTCCCCTCCAGCCCCGGCCAGAGGCCAGCCCGTTCCCCGGCCAGCCTTCCCCCTTCCCCAAAGCCAGCAATAGGGGCTGTAGAGCCGGGACAGGCCCCGGCGGATCCCCCGGCACTCACCGGCGGTGCCCTGGCGGTGCCTCCCTCCGCGCTGCGCCCTCCGCGCCGCTGCCGACCAGGCCGCGCCCTGCGCCACCAACCGCCACCAACCGCCCGGCCCGGGCAGTGCCGCCCCCTGGCGGCGCGGAGGAGGCACTGCGCGGCCTGTCCCCCGGTCCGCACCTCCAGGCCTTTGTATAGCACCACAATACTGGGAAACGGAGAAAACTCACTAATGAAACAGAGAAAACTCAATAACAACTAAGTGTTATTAAGCAGCATTCTTTACTGCGGCGCCGGGCAGCGTGGGGGAGAGCTCCTCCTAACATACCCACCGATCAAAAGCACTAGAACTCTGTTTATCAAACTATCACATATTCATAACATTTCCCGGAATTCACATATATATGCATTAAACTCTAAGAATTCATTAACATAATCTCCGCCCCTGCATGGCATGTGCAGTTAAATGTGGTAGTGGTCTCTGGGTCCCCTCTGGTGGTCTTCTGATGAAGGCCTGAAGTCTTCCTCAGGGTGCACTTTTCACCTCTGGTGAAAAAAACCTAAGTCTTCGTGCCTCATTAACTGCAGAGCTGGGCCAGGCTAATTGTCAGGCCTCTAAAGTCCTGTTATCTACTCTACAGGGTTATGATGACCCTACGGGCCTCCTCCTCAATGCAGCTGCGCTTGCTCTCTCAAGTTGTACCTATCCTAAATCAATCCTCCCTTCCTCCAGATCTCAAGTCGTACCATCCTAAATCAGTTGGAAAAGCCCTTTGAGATCATCCAGTCCAACCTGCCACCCAACACCAACCCATTGTCTAAACCATGGCACTAAGTGCCTCATCCAATCTCCTCTTAAACACCTTCAGGGACGGTGACTCCACCACCTTCCCGAGCAGCGCATTCCAATGGCTCATCACCCTCTCAGGGAAGAGTCTTTTCTCAATATTCAGCCTAAACCTCCCCTGATGGAGCTTGAGACCGTGTCCACTTGTTCTGTCACTGGTTGCTTGAGAGAAGAGACCAATCCCTGCCTGACTACAACCTCCCTTCAGGAGTCCCAACCCCCTCCCTGGGCAGCCTATTCCAGGACCTGACTACTCTTGCTGTGAATTTTATTTTTTTTTTTCCTAATATCCAGTCTAACCTTCCCCTGTTGCAGTTTGGAACCATTCCCTCTGGTTCTAGCGCTGGTCACCGATGAGAAGAGCCCAGCACCAACCTCTCTGCAATGTCCCTGCAGGGAGCTGTGGAGAGCAATGAGGCCTCCCCTCAGCCTCCTCTTCCTCAAACTAAACAGTCCCAGCTCTTTCAATCTCTCCTGATAAGATTTATTCTCCAGGCCCTTCCCCAGCTGCAGCACGCTGGCAGTGGTGCCACAAGCACCACACAGCTGGAGGTGAAGCCAGATGCCGAGGCAGACGAACAAGCTAACGGCGACTCCTCACAGAGACAGCAACGGTCCCAAAGCAGAGTATGAAATTACAGACGAGTCGTCATTGTACGCGACAGGGAAATTCATGCAGCTCCTGAGGGAATCGCCAGTCGCTTTAAGCTCTGCTGCTGGAAGCAGGCTGTTTTCTCTCTGTCCCCGCAGCCCGGGTGCATGGCCCTCCCTCCCTCCTTCCCTCCCTCCCACGTATCCTCTCTGACGTGTGTCCTTGGTCCCCTTCCAGGCAGGCCATGACCTGGCACTTGGTCCCGCAGCTGTGCACCAGCTCCATCCCCAGCCTTCCCCCAGCACTCGTCCTGCCCGTGGCCAGAGGCCGACCTCGCAGCCACCAAGCCGCGGGAGGAGCCGAGCAGGGCAGCAGTCAATTGTGCTTAAGTCCAAGGCTTTACATCGCTGCAGGGGATCTTCAAAGCTCTCTGCGCTGTGTTTACTCGCCTTGAATCTCTGCTTTGTGTGTCGAGCAGCCTCAATGCCAGAGATAAACTAAGCAGTTTTGAACTCCCACGCAAATGGTTTCATATATTGACTGTAAACAGATGTTTTAATAACCTTTTCCTGCATCCCACATTTGGCCTTTTTCCTTCCTCTAGTTTAAGGATTTCTCATTTCTGCTAAAGTTTTTTAGTCTGTTCTGTAGCCTATTCTACTTCACGTGAAACAGAAGTGCAGAGTGCACCTAACTCCACACGCATCTTTCATTTACAGAGGCTCTCAGAACGGTTTCTGTAGCTTCTCCAGCAGAATCACAGAATCACAGAATTAACAAGGTTGGAAAAGACCATAGAGATCACCAAGTCCAACCTGTAACCTACTACCTAGACTATCACCAACCTATTACCCAATATCATCTCATAATCTAAATCTAAATCTTGTCCCTAAGTACATCATCCAACCTCTTCTTGAACACATCCAAGGACGGTGACTCCACCACCTCCCTGGGCAGCCTATTCCAATGGGGAATCGCTCTCTCTGTAAAAAAGTTCTTCCTAATATCTAGCCTAGACCTTCCCTGAGCAGCTTAAGACTGTGTCCTCTTGTCCTGTCATTGGTAGTCTGAGAGAAGAGACCAGCCCCCACCTGGCTACAACATCCCTTAAGGTAATTGTAGAGGGCAATGAGGTCTCCCCTGAGCCTCCTCTTCTCCAGGCTGAACAACCCCAGCTCCCTCAGTCTCTCCTCATAGGGCTTGTGCTCCAGCCCCTTCCCCATCCTCGTTGCCCTTCTCTGGACACGTTTGAGTAACTCAACATCTTTCTTAAACTGAGGGGCCCAGAACTGGACACAGGACTCAAGGTGCGGCCTCACCAATGCCGAGTACAAGGGCAGAAGAACTTCCCTAGTCCTACTGGCAACACCATTCTTAACACAGGCCAAGATGCCATTGGCCTTTTTGACTACCTGGGCACACTGCTGGCTCATATTAAGTTTCCTATCTACCCGCACTCCCAAGTCCCTCTCTGCCTGACCACTTTCCAGCCAAGTCTAACCCAAGGTGGAACTGACTTCTGGAAGCAGTGGGCTGCAGTGAGAACCCAGTGTTTGTGAATAAGGGTCCCACCACAGACGTGAACAAACCTCTTGCTTGTCGTGGTCCAAACCTATCGGTGCAAAAAAATAAAACCAGAGGTTTTAATCGAAGAGGTGTCATCCCTGAGAAGAGGGGCAGAGTAAAGGAACGGATTGACTTGTGATAGCAGAAATGATTTCTCTCGTGCAGTAGAGGTTACTAGCAACTGTAGAGGACAATACTTTTATTTACATACTACCTTGTAGGTAGTACGTAAGGTATTGGGACTCCATCCCCTGTGCACAGACATGTTGGTCAGCACACCCCCAGGCATTCAGATGTTTGCCAACAACCTTCGATGTGACAGACACCTAGGCACGCAGGTTTTCTTAGGGTTCCCACATGTTCCCTGAAACAAAACCACAGGGATGGACATTTTAATCTTCATTCATTCCTTTTCTGGGTTTGTTTGGTTACTCATTTTCCCTTCCTGAAACACTCCTAAGCTTCAGCTGGTAGACGCACCTCAAACAGCAGCTACTTTATATGCACATAACCAGAAACAGGAGATTCTTTGATAGTCGGAAATTAAATAAATGTCTTACCACCTATCAAGGGGAAACTACACTCCGTTCAGGTATGACGGACACATACACACAAGTGACAGGAACATGTGCACGTATGTTTTGCGAGTTACGATAAGCTTGACCAAATAGCTATGCAAAAATGTGCCGACACAAAGTGTTATTTGTCACCCAGCGCGTTACTGAGCTCACCAGCAACCTCTTCCAAGATAGTGATATTCACGTCAATGAAAAATGGTCATAAAGTCTGTACATACCTGTAACGGGACTTGCCAAGGCCAGGAGTGTGGCTTTGCTTCAGTGCCTGATATAAACCTCCCTGCGGTGCTTGGCTGAAAATACCCTCTGCCACAGTTTGCTGGCCAGTCTGCGGTACACAGGGAAACGTATTCAGTATGCAGAGTCACATCCCAAGAGGGGTTCACTGATCCTAGACTTGGTGGCTCCTACAACTTGAAATATTGAGGAAGGAGATGAATGTTAAACATAAATCCTTAGTCATGTTCCTCATACACCACACAGTCTTTTTTTTTTTTT
>WEIS01077528.1:224-11746 GCA_013389965.1 Todus mexicanus | reverse complement strand
ATTTAAAAAAAATAAAAATTTTCTTTTTTTTTTTTTTTTTTTTTTTTTGGTAAGAAATGATCTGTTGTGTACAAGCAGTAGCATCTGTTCTCCCATTGTTGTTGTTCTGTACTGTTCTTCAAACGCGTTTGCAGAATTAGCATGAGAGCTTCCTTGCAGACCTTTGTGTAAAGACTCTGACGGGCTGAATATGGCTATTCCTAGCAAGTGAGTCAACATCTTGGAAACATAAGGTAGCCAGAAAAAGAGGAAATAATTCAGAATCTAGTTTAATTTGTGCTGTGGGAGAAATGTATATAGACTTCACTAATGATAACTGTAACAATACCGTTAGGTCTGTCTATTCCATCTCCTGATTTTCTGCATTGGGTACTTTTTGGTTGCTAAACTTTGGTTCGTTGTAGTGTTATCTAATTTTTGGTTTACTGTCATTCTTATAACAAGGTTGCTTAACATAACTGGGCTTAATTTTATATACGTAATATTCCAGAGAGGCGCTAGTTAAAATAATCATCAAAGAAAAATTATGGATAAAACTGTGAAGTGCTCGTTCAGAATACATGTAGTAGAGTATATCTCCTTACTGCTGGTCATGAAGGTTTTTATTACTCTGAACTGAACTGAAAGGCAAGAGAAGGGAGTCCTGTCAGCTTTGAACACCGAATAGCAATTAAGTAGTTTGTCAAGATTTGTGTCCCTTTCAGGGTAGGAGAAATTTCAAGAGTGGCTGTTTTGCACTGATGGAGTCTATAAAAAGCAGTTATAGCAGATGTAACTAATAAATACTATCTTATCAGCACTGATACCTTCCCTGCTTCTTTGCCAAATCAGCAGAGAAACTTCTCCATCTGCCTCCAAAATCTGCAGAAACTGACTCTAAGATAGGTGAAAAATTTGCATGAAATGAAGGAAATCAGTTTTTCCAGAAGTCATTTTCCTTCTTAATCTTTCTATTTTTTTCAAGTAGGTATTTTCTTTGCTAATGCCTCTAATTGGAGATACTGCCGTATTACATTAATAAACTCTTAAAAATTATAATACAGTATTAAAATACATGCATCAAACTGCATATGAAGTTATGTACACATATATTTATAGTGTGAATTTATACTTGATATATATTAGTAAGGATATAATAGTATGCATATACATTAGATATACTTAAAATACAGACTCTGCGAATGCAGTAATGAAAAAATAAATATAATAATGTGTTAATAATGAAGTCATGGGATTTATTTTGAATTTTTCTAATCTAAATTGTTGGATATGCCCAGAATTTAAGGGATGGATTCTACATGAAGTTCCATCAAAGGCTTCTTCTGGTGAGCCTAGAGGAGGCAGATGGCTGCACGCCACGGAGTCAGGCCAGCTTTTGAACTTGACTGCGTGCACACACCAATGGGAAGTCTTGTCAAGGAGAAAAGTGGAAAGTTCTATGCTGTCATATTGCTCACCGTAGTGAAGCGGACTTGGTAATTGTGTTATATTCTCTCACAAAGTTGCCAAAATGTACTTTATTTTTTGGTTCAAAAGTCTTAATGGTTACGTATTGACCACATTATTTGATGGTCTCTTTCTCCATCGAAAATTAGAAGAGATCAGAGCTTAATGCCATGACTGGCAGAAGAATTGGTTTGCAGTTGCAGTACGGACCAGTTCTCTCTAGGTTTGTTTTTGAAGCTACTATGGACTTGTCTGGTAGTTTGGTGTTAAAAAGCATCAGTGGAAATGCAAAATCAATATGATTCTTACTTTGGAGACTAAGCTACAGCTTTTTACCTTTACTTTATAACTATAAATTGTTTAAATGTGAAGTGAGAGTGATCTTGGTAGCCTGGAATTGTCACAAAATGAAATAATTTCCCTTGCTCATTTACTTGAGGGCAAGGTTGATTACTTGAGGAGCCATTAGAGAGTATGGTTCTTACACAGGAATGCAGTCAAGCTGATTGATAAAACATCTGGCACCTCTTTGTACTGACAGATATGCTTGATGGTTTTAGGCATGAAAGAATACAGTAGTACCACTGCTGCATTGAAGAATAGGTAAAAAATTACAGCCTTCTGCTGGACATATGAAACAACATGAATAAACACTGTAATCTCCAAAAGATTAAAAAAAAAAAACCAACCATGCATCAGTTTAAACTCAGGGTATCTGAGAGCAATTCAGATGTTTTTATGTAATGTAAAGCATTAATATAAAATCTGTACCAATAGGAAACAAATGAGGAGAATTGATACTTGATTAAGTTATTCACATTAGATGGACCTCTAGTTCTTAATACATAACTGTTCTTCATGAGATCTGTCTCCACTTAAGAGTAGTGTTTCTACTTTTTGCAGTGAATTGTGGCAATTGTTTTGAGTTTGTTTGTTTGTTTTTATAAGAAGAGTTTTGGTATGAACATGCATAGGTCAGACACTTTCAGTGCTTCAAACAGGTACAAGATCTGTTTTATCTTCCTGGAACTTTTGTGTCACGAGTGTAATCTAGAGAAAGACTTTTAAATTTTATTTTTTTTAGTAGTGCAGTTAGAACAGCTACGTAGAAATGTGGACATGTTTTAGTAAGTTTGCAGACAGAAATGTAGTAAGAATCAACTGAGCAATGAAAATAGAGCTACTTAAACAATCTGCAGATTCCATTTGTTAGAGCTCAGTTAGGTGAGCTTTGCGATGTGCAGGTGCATTTCTTATGCTGTGACTTACTTTCTCTGAAATTATTTCTTCTTACCCTTCACTAGATTATCTCATAGTGCATGCTGCTATTTTTTCTTCACTTAAGTAACAGTAGTTTTAAGTTCCACAAACTCTTTTCTTCTAGATTGCATGTAGCCAAACCTTCCCATACAGAAGCTTCTCAAAAAAATCTTAAAATGTATTTGGTTTAATTTTTAATAGCTAAACATGCTCTATTTTGTGGTATATAGTAAAAATGTGTATTGTGATTTGACAATCAAAATAAATCAATTTCTGTATTATCAGAGCCGGAACTTGGTTTTATAGCTTGGTGATTATTGCATCTACGTGCGTTGCTGCTGTATTTCTCCTTCTGAAAAAAAATAAGTGTTCATTTTTTTTTCAGATGGGTCTGTAAAGAAGTTTGTGCTTATCTTTCTTCAGCTCTCTCCAGGAACGTTCTTGAAAAGAGTACTAAAGACCCCAAAGTCATAAGTAGCAACATTCAGGCTGTGACCTATGGGAAGGACTCAATGTGGAAAACAAAAATGGCAGTAACTCTTCTGCTTCTGAATTTTTTAAAAAATCCAATAAAACTTTAAATTTTCAACTTAGCTAAAGAAGCATCATGGACCAAAAAAAAAAAAAAAAGAGTGTAAACTATATAAAATTACTTTTCCTAAATTAGTGTTTTCTTGTATTCTGAATGTGTCTCCTGTATGGAATGTTCCTGCTTAATCTCCCAGAAAAAACATGGTAGGAAATTGCTGACATACTTTTTTTCCCAGCTGCTGTTAAATTTGGAAAACTTACGATGTCATATTGCCAAATGGTGTTGCATTGTTATTCTTTAATTTTAAGATTGATGTTCTTAATTCTTTTCTGTCCCCAAAGTGGAAAATAGAAACAAAAGTCTAAAGATGTTGGTGCACCAGAAATTATGTATCTGTTGATTGAGCAGACTTTGCATAGCAATAAATACCTGATTCTTTATATGAACACCTCTATAAAACTAATGTGCTGTCATCTGTTTACTCGGTGTTTGTCATGGGTACCTCATTTTATAATTTGTGATGAGGAGGTCCATCAGCAGTACTGCTTCTTGCAGTGACAGTGATGTGATGAAGATGCAGTCAGAAATACTGATTTGTAGTCAGATGCCTCAGTGTAGAACTCTCACAGCAGTATGGAACATTCCACTACAGGTAGCTTTTTCTTTGCACGGTGTGCTCCATGCTCTTTGACAGTGGTAGGAGGTACCACTTCCAGTATTGCAGGGTACTTACTCATACTTAGAGCAAGCAAGGGATGATAATTTGGGGCTTTTTAGTCTGGAGAGAAGACTGAGAGGGGATCTAATTAATGTGTATAAATATATGAGGGCTGGGTGTCAAGAAGAAAGGGACAACCTCTTTTCATTTGTGCCCTGTGATAAAACAAGGGGTAATGGATGGAAGCTACAGCACAGAAAGTTCCACCTCAACATGAGGAAGAACTTTACTGTAAGGGTTACAGAGCCCTGGAACAGGCTCCCCAGAGAGGTTGTGGAGTCTCCTTCTCTGGAGACTTTCAAGACTCATCTGGATGAGTTCCTGTGTGACCTGCCCTAGATTCTATGGTCCTGCTCTGGCACGGAGGTTGGACTCGATGATCTCCAGAAGTGCCTTCCAACCCCTAACATTCTGTGCTTCTGTGATAATCCTGAATCCTTCAGGGTACGAATTTGTGAGACTGTGCTTGTGGGAGTAATAGGGCATCTTTCTTGTTTCTTCATCCCCTAATTGCTTGTTAATTAGATCTTTGCAGTGGTCTGGGTGTCTTCCCTGCAGGGCTTCCTCCTGGCAGACACTGCAGGATGAAATTGTGTAGAGGGTCGTGGGTCCTCTTTCCTTTGTGTAGCCTGCAGCTTGAGTCACTCTCCGTGGATCAGTTCCAGGGCTCCAGACTCCACATGTGGGACTCCTCTGTAGCGCTACTTGCCAGCAGGAAACAGTGCTTGCTTCTCCTCTCTCCATTGCTGCAGCAGAGGGGCTGCTGGGCTGGGCTGGGCTTTGAAATCAAGGTAGCGAGTAATGGGAAGTAGACACAGCGGCTCGGGGCTTGGCTGTGTGGGGATTAAATTCTGGATATGGTGTTAATATGATGGAATCAGACCCTTCTTACAGTCCATTAGAGAGTGTGTGATTGCGTATCACCTCTATAAATTCATGCTATGTACATCTGCTTCTGGCCATCAGAAGTACCCAGCTGATCTGACTAGACCACCACGAGTGGATTTAGAAGTTGCTTGCAGTTCATGCATACAGTATTCCTTGTCATCCTGGAGGTCATTTCTGAGCTGTTATTTTGTCACTTCAGGCCTAGAGATTGTCAAGCTTCCCATTCCTGCATACTTAAGGGGCACTTCCAGCCCATTTAGTGTCCCCGTGAATGTGCTTCACAAAACAAAGTTCATGGAGACAATATCCTTTATTAGACCACTTGCTGTAAGTGGTAAGATTACACACCACACCAAGCTGTAGAATGTGTCTTCTCTTGTCAGTAAACTTTGAATAGACAGATAAGGAGTTACTGATCGTGATCACGTTGTGTTGAGGTAGCCATGAGACAATAGTGATGTACTTTTGATTGTGGATGTGGTCCTAGAGGCTATACTTTGCAGGGAGCAGAGTCCATGAATGGTTTGATAAGAATTTGAAGTTAACATGCTAGCAACACTGCTGCGTGTACATTGGCTGTATTTTTTCATATTCGGATATTTTGCTGAATGTGAGACACTTTCCCTATAGGCAGTTTGTTAAAGCAGTAGTTATGCCTTTGCAGTAAAAATGTCCTATGTGGTCCTGCAACCTTGCTATTTAATATAATACTTTTATAGTAGGGGAAGCAGGGAAGGAGGAAGTGGATCTGGTCTCTTCCAGAATTTGCTCTACTATGGTTTTGGAGGTGATGTATGCATAAGGCACCCTGTGTTAATTGTAGTTGTCTCTAAAAATGTTAGTTTATGCACAATGGCATAACGAATTTCCCATTAGTCATAAAATAAGTGTCTGTGAAGTGTCTGACATTCCAAGAAATTAAATTTCTGTCACATGTATTTATGAGCAATTTACCTACCACACAATCAAACGGTTAATGGTAAAACAATGCTTTGACAAGAGCACTTTGAACTTCATGGTAGGGTGATCTAGTGGTCTTAAGTGTTCAGAAATCATAAATCAAGCCTTAAAATTGAACTGCCTGAAGATATGAGGGTTTTATTTGAGATTATGTGGATTCTTTTTATTGATTTTGAACCTCCAGGCTTGAAACTTCTGAAGTGTAAGGGCTAGAAGTATTTTAGTGAAAGCTAAGATACTTTTTAAGTATTATGAACAATGTGACTTACATGGTATGAAATGCTTTGCTAGTATCCGAAATGAAACAAAGTGGCAGGATCGATCTATCTATCTATCTATGCACACACACAAACACACTTTGTGTACCCTTGACTTGAAAATAAAAAGTAGGAGGAGCCTTGGTGAGTTCTCTGGTGACACTTGTAAATCTCAAGGTGAGAAGCTTTACGGAAGTGCCAAGCTGCAATACTTACCAAAGTGAAAAATAAGCCTTTAATAATATAAAAAGAGTTGTAAAAACTGATGACTGCTTTCATCTTGCGGAATCTCCTTTCTTTATACTATTGGTTTGCTCTGTATGGCTTATTTCCTACATTTGTTAAGAAGAGGGCTAGTGACTTTCAAGTTCCTCCAGATGGAAAGAGGCAACGGATCAGTTGCCACACGGAAGAAACTTGAGAGAATTCTAGTTAAATTAGAAAAAAAAAAGGGGAGGGGGTGAATTTTCCTTCATGGAAATAACTTATCTAGCACATATAATCTTGAAATATCTTTGTGTCTTTTTTTTGTGTGCAGTGTCTTGTATGTTGAGGTTGTTGTTAATAACACAGTCCTCATGCACTGCAGCAAAACAGATATAAACGGATGATGCCGGAGACATGAACTCTGGGTTGAGTTTTACTGGAGGTGCAAAAGCTCCCTTCTCTTTTTTTGTTGGTGCGTAGTGCTATAATTAACTTTTCTCCAGTTCTCATCGTTATCAGCTGTGTTCGTAATCACAGGTTTAGTGTGAAATTTTAGTTACCTTGTCTTAAAAGTAATAAGGCCCCCGCTTGAGCATAATGCTAGCCGTGCTAGGGAATCCTGGGCACCTGGGTTTGAGTACTTGCCTGTAGTAGTAAGTTTGCTGAAGAACTGGCAGAGAGGTTTTTTCAATTATTTTCTTCTCACTGAAAACAAAGCAGGTTGTTGTAGTCTACAACATAGGGACATGCCTGCTTTGACAATATTAGGAAGATTTCTACTGCCTAAGACAAGAGGAGAGGGAAGAGGTAATTTTTCAGAATGTGACTGTGAAGGTTAGGATATGAAACATTTAGGCTGACCTGATCCAGGTAGAGCACAATGCAAAGATCAGTCTGCATCTTTGGTATCACGAGTGTTTTATCAGCCAACTTATTAGGTGTTCTAGGATGATTTTTTGTTTTTTAAAGTTGAACAACAACAAAAATTCCTGGATGTACTGAAACTATGATCCTCTTTTGCTGCCAGTCCAGATACTTCGGGACTTAAAACCAGTCTTACATTAAGTCTGTATAAGGCAATTTTATAAAACCACAAAGCTTTCTGGAGAGTTGTCCTTTTTTTTTTTTTAAGTGAAAATATTTAGATTCTTTTGGTATTGTTTCTCTGTGATAAAAATATAATACTTGTAGGACCAGTGAAAGAGAGGTGCAGAATTTTGAAGGTATGCTATTTCTCGAGCAGATTTGAATGGAAGTGGATACAGCAAATACAAATGAAGAAAAAAACAATTTTGAAAGGGAATATATCATCAGCTTTTCTCTATCCTCTCCATTTACCACGAACTTCCAGAAGAAGGACTAAGTTTTTTTCTGAGGCTTAGAGTCAAAATAATTTGGTTTATGGTACATTGAAAAGGTTCATGCACAGATAACTTGATATTCAAAATAGAGTTAGTTCAGTGTAAGTCATGTAAGCATCTATGTGAACTGTATCATGAGTTTAATTTGCCTGGTTTTAAAACAGTTTTAGATTAGAGTTGGAAAGATAACGCAATAGTTTACTAAGTGCTAAACAGGGCTTTAAATCCTCCATAATGGTATAACCTTGAAGTATGTAACTCAGTTGTATTAAAGATACAAAAGTTAAAAATAAAGGGGAGGAGGAAAGGCATATCTGTGGTGTCAGTGAGGCATGTGGTAAGCTGATGTCTAAAGGGAAGGTAATGGATCTGCTTGGATTCCAGCCAGCAGTGCCGGACCTGGGCAGTCTGCCGAGGCACATTCCGGGGCATTAAGTGCAATCCCTTCCCCGAGCCTGCTGAGCCCTCTGCGTAATTCATCATCCCTGCGGTCCACTCTGCCAGGGGCTGGGCATACAGCTTGGGGAGTTTCATTGCCAGTGCAACTTCTTGGTACTCACTCTTTCAATGCAGAGCTGCATTTGAGTTCTGAGCACCTAAACGCAGTTAGCTCCGTTTGAGTCTACTATGCAGGCACTATCTTACTGTCCCTTTGAAGAGTATTGGAATCTCGTTTCTGCTCTGAATTTCTGGTCGTAAGCAAATCATCTTAAGAAGATGGCTTTTTAGTCTACATTTTTAAATTTAGAAGTGTTGTTGGTGTTAGCACGGAAAATTAAGTGGTGGAGGGATTTGCTTTTAACCTCTGTCATGTTAGCGACTTACTCTGATACTACAGCTGTTTGCTACCTTATAGCAATGATGGAGGAAAAAACTGTTATCTATTCTTATGAACATAAAGAGGAAGAACAGGAGTAAATTGGAATTACTCATCAGTGGAAAGCAATTGTATATTTCAAGAATTAATCAAGCACTGCAGTAAAATTCACTCCCTAAAGGTGTCCAAGATGGAAGTTTACATCCTCCAGCCTTTAAGAAGCATCATTCCAATTTCCCCCACCAGCTTAGTTTACCACCCTTTCCCATTTTCTAGGCCATTTAAAAGCAAGGTGAATTACACATACAACTCCCTGTTATGTCTCCTAGAGTAAAAAATCTTCGGAGACATTCAGAAAGGTTTGCAGGGTTGGCCTCCTGCTCCTTCCTGTGTGCAGAAAGATAGGTTACCTCAGATCTCCCGATGATAAGCATACACTGTTTTGTGAAAATAGTTCCTCCAAGATTGTCTTTGGCTACCAAGATTATCTGGCCACTTGTTTTACAGAATGATCAGAGTGAGCCTGAATGTATAGACTGTATCTTTGTATGTTTGGTTGTGTTCAACTCATTTATTAAAACGAAATGTTACAAAAGCATTTAACAAAATACAAATGTTTATAGTATCATAGCTTTTAATATCAATTTTTCATGCTAATAGCTATGGTTACTTTTCGTTGGTATTGAAAAGCTGTTTTGTAACAAGAAGCTTCAGGTGAATATTCAGTGTCAAGCTGGATTGAGATTATCTAAAGATATTAATATGCCCAAGGTAACTGTGACTTGGACTTTGTTGAGATGCTGTGCCTTGAAAGTATAAAATAATCTGCATTTCCAGCATGAGTGGTTATAGTCACTTTTTAAGATCCTAATGGCCAAAATCTATTTTTAAAATCACTTGCTTTTCTGACAGGTTGATATCCTTCAATCCTTGTGCAGAGATGTGCTCTTACAACCTAAACTTGTTGAATTAAACCGTTTGATTTACCTTTCACTTCTGCCTTCTTGGAAAATCTTCCTACGTTACATGCTACATAATATTGTTTATAGTTGTAGATGCAAAAAACTGGAAACACTGGGCATTGGAAAAGTGTACCGCAAAGTGCAGTATTTTCCTCTCTAGCATTGAGACCATAGTGCACTGATGCTCGGTCCTCCATACCCACAACCTTGCTCAAGAAGAAGCCAAGGTCCAAAAAACTTGTGTTTAATTTGATGCTGCCATTTAACATTCTTCGTGGTTCTGGAACAAAGCTATTTACGCATGGGACCTAAATAGCTGCTCACAGCTGCCGCTAGCTTATACCCGGGTGATGCTTATAGCTCCTCACCCTAACACTGGAGAGACTTCTTTTAAATTTAGTATGTTGATGAACACCATGTTTTCTTGGTTAGAGCCCTTGTCTAACCCTGGTCATGTTTCACACATTTAGGAGAACCGACTCTTTAAATATGGGGAGCCATAAGCTCTTGAGAAGACAAAGAGGTTTTAAGAACAAATAGATGGAATACAGCAGTAGTAGTGTGAAATGTTATGAAACATGCCTTACACTAGCTAGTCTTGTGCAAATAGGAGAGTCATGCTTCATTTTTGGCAAGTTCCTCTGGTTCTGATAGTAGGCCTTTTTTGTTACTGTAGTTAAAACTACTCTGTGCCAGCTGTTTAACTCTACTTTGCTAATAACTTTTACTGTGCTTTCCCAAGCATTTTGAGTGTTGGATATCTAAAGAGGAATGAAATGAAGCTAAACCAAAGGCAGTAGTGTTTACATGGAGAGAAAAAAAGTAACACTGAGAAATAGCTTGTCATCTCTTTCTCAACTCTGTTATCTACTCCTTCCATAATCCTATCAAAATAAAGATATGAAAATAAATATCTGAGTCTTATGTTGGTACTCTTCTGTACTGTATAGTGGGAAAATGGTCCACTGGAATTTCTGACCTACTGTTCTCTCTTCCCAGGTAAGGATTTTCTATTTTTTTTTTCCAGTTCGCTTTTATGTTACCTTCTTATTACCTCTGAAGAGCATCCTCAGCCCCCTTCCTCCTCCTTTGAACTTCCAGTCTCTCTTTGTGCATTTTGATTTAAAACAAGCATTTATTCAAAGAAGAATGAAGAGCGGCATCCTATTCTGAAACTAAAAAATAACTATGAAAAGTGAGTTAGAGACAACAGAACTGTTTTCTTTCTACAGAAAGTAGTATAGCTTGGTATCATTTTAAAGAGCCAAAACACGTGTTTCAGGTTGTCCATTTACAAGTAACCAAAGCAATTAACTTTTTAGAAATCCTTGAAGCTAATTTGTACAGATATTGCTGAAGCAACCAAAACGTAGCATTTTGTGATTTGCAGGTTGGACAGCATTCAGAACCATAAACTTCAAGCTTGTTTTATGATAGAATGAATAACGAGCACTTGTGACTCTTAGTAAATAGGTGTAAAATGTTGAATATAAATATTGAAGATAGGCACAAAATATTAATGGGAAAAGAATGTTAGATTTTAAGAGTTACTTTCTGTTGACACTGAAAGTTCTTATATACATTCTGTTTAGTTTTCTTCCATAATGCATTACGGATTTTTAACTACTATATTACAGATAGCTTGGACTTCCCTCTGTAGAAGCTTTAATGACTGGCTTGAGGCCATTTTTTTTAAAGGAATTAATATTTTGACATAACATTAGCTATGGGGGTAATTAGCAAGTTTAGAATAATTAATGAATAAAATTGCAAGGACTGTAATTTGCATTGCCTAATGTCAACTTTTAAAGCTTTCTTTAAAGGTTTTTGCTAATTAAAATGCTAAAATAGTTTTATTTAAGGAAGAGATATGGAAAAATATTGCTGTAACTTCTTTGTAGGCTCAGTTTGTCTTGACACTTTGTTGAAATCAAGGCTGGATTAATAATTTACTCTTTTCTCTAAGCAGATACACTAGAGGTTCAAAAGACCTCCTTTGGCATTGCTTATTTTAAAACCTCTGAAATTTCATTTTATTTTGTGTTTAGATTTACTTGGCTTTGTAAGAAATAAATATTTCACCTTCTAGAGCATATTTGGTGGGTAGAAGGGAT
>WEIS01077524.1:1690-22595 GCA_013389965.1 Todus mexicanus | reverse complement strand
ACTTTGACAGAGAAGTCTGAGGGCACCTCAGAGCTTTGTAATTATGGTCCTCTTCTGAGACATGGGAGCTGGTTCTTCAGGAGGAAAGATGGACCCAAATTCAGAGTCCTCAAATTTCAGGTGAGTGCTTTTCTCACTCCTTTCTGAAATGCAAAACTCACCTCTTCTCCTCCTCATCCTCCCATCTGGCAGACCTAGTCCTGAAACTGAGAGCCCTCATTGTCTTGCCTCTGCCCTGAGCTTAAACTCTTGAGCGAGGGTACAAAGCAACTTGACTTTTTGCCATTGCTGCCATTCTTCTCTACAGGGTCAGAAACCAGAAAGAAGTAAACATAAGAACATAAGCACGAAAGAAAATAACAGAAATTCCACAAATTTACTGAGATTGAATGGATAGAGGCTTCTCCTTAAGGCATTTAATTAGCAAGCCAATGTCTAATACACATTTTAAACAGTGGGTCATCCATCAAAGCACACACCACACAGCAGGCTTTCAGAATAAAATGCTACTGTAGTAAGAAATTATCCTCACACAATTGTCTTGTGGTTTTGACTCCTGCTGGGATAATATCTAGATCAATAATAGAGGAATTTTCAAAAACTACATTAAAGCCATAAAAGGCTATTCATAACAGGAGAACTCCAGAAATATATTAATAGAGCAAGCCATCTCCCTAAGACTCAGGCACAAAATGAATGCCTTCGGAAAGCAAATGTAGTATTCAGGGAAATCAAGGGAAAAGGTGATTCACCAAACCCATTCAGTGAAACAGTCTGACTTTTTCTTTAAATTTCAAGTAGTTTAGTAAGAGATAATCACTTATAAATACCAGTATTAGAGGATCATTTCAGGTAATAGCACAACTATACGGACTAGAACAACTACACCTCTCCAATTACATCCATTCTAACATTATAGTCACCAAAAAAAATGGTGAAAACAGAAGTTCTTCACGTAAAGGAAAAGGTCAGAGCAGTAAAATGCCTGTAATTTACCAGAAAGATCTTTAAGGAAGAAAATGTCAACTGTCTTATGAATACCTGACATGAATAAACAGCACAGCATCAGGGATTTATGTTGAGACAGCATTATCTAACTATCTGAACTTTAATTAGCCAAGAGTCCCTGCAGAGGAACTGAAGCCAGTTCTAAAATTAAGGGCACACAGTACTGTACATTAAAAGAGTTAGATTTATTTTTATTTTTTTTTCAGTCCTGCCCCTCAACCTTTCCCTGTGGTGTCACATGTGTCCACAAGCCAGGAAGGAGGCAAAGGGAACACTGGGGAACAGAAATTGCCAATAAATCAGGGAAGTTTGCATTCAAGGTTGGAGAACCAGCTATGAAGAAACTGTGGCTTTTGTCAGATGAAAGGACGAGCATCACCTCCAAACATGACTTTAACAGGTACTGGGATATGGAAGCATCTCTCCAAAGATGAAAGGGAAAGCACAGCACATCAAACACTGAAAATCAAGGTGGAAAATACTGTGAAGTCTCCCCTCACACTGGCAGGTAAATGGCCTGGTTAACCTACAGTATCTTTATTCTTTTTCAATGACACGCAATTTCTGACTTCAATGAAGCATTACAATGTGCCAAAGACATGTCCTGCGAGGCCTCATTGCTTCCTAAAACACACTGCCAGAGTTAAAAGATGAAGCCTAGTAGATCTTGCTAAATTAACACTGCGTAGTTCCTTGACCAGCAAGAAACACTGAGATGAAGAATTTAATGTGTTCCTGTTACCTGTGCTGACCAAGGTGATGTTTGCTCTGTGGACTGCAGTGAAATCACTGTGCTTTTACAAGAAAAAACATGTCTTTTCTTTGTGATTTTCCAAAATGAAAGAACCTGATCTCTTCTTCTAGACTGCATATAAACACATGCTGAAAGTTAAGAACCTGTTTAAACATGGTCCAGAAGAGAAAAGGATTTCAGCATGGACCTAGGTACTTCTGGACTTGAAAAGCCCCTAGCTACTAGCAGTGATTTTCAAAACCCTCTTCCTGAAAGACAGCAACAGCAGCAGAGATACAAGTTAGTGGGACTGAGGAACGTTTGTCCTTATACAGCAGTAATCCTCTTGCCTGGCCTTTGCTGCAGCCCCAGTTCCAAATCACTCTGCAGTCCCTCGGTACCACACGCTCCCTTGCACTCAACCAAACCTGATGCAGGGAAGCCAAGTAGTGCTCCTGCCCCTGGTTGTTTTGAGATTAACCATCACAAAGTGCTAAAAAACTTTGAGAGCCTCAAAGGAGCAGAGTCATTATCTAATTACAATAAATCTAAACAAAAATGGCTTGTAAATTTTGGGGGTTAAAGAGAAAAAGCATCTTAAATTTCAAGTAACATTATGCAATCAGGCCAAGATTGTTTAATTTACCACATGCTGGGTAATAGCCTGAGAAGACTCCATGTTTCCAGAACTAAAATAGGCTCTTTATTAACAGGGTGATTTGCAGAGAGGCTGTGGGCAGAGCTGGCATTTAAGCCATTCAGCTCCCCAGAGCACCCTCCAAACATTTCCTTCCTGCAGTGCTCACTCCTCCTTCCAAGCTCTATTCAGGTTATTACAGAGATTTTTAACAGGTGAAAAGTTAAAGCCAAGTGAGTCCAAAGCTTAGACTATCATGACATTTATAACAGAAACAGAGGGTCAAGGAAAATCTCACGTAAGAACACGACGTGAGAAGACTTTGCCGTATGTCAAGGCTGAGTGGGAGAGAAGCTATTCAAGGCTCTCCGAGATGCTCAACTTCTCTCTATGCCCAAGTTAGGTATAGATATCTGGTTCTGTAAGAAAGGAAAACTACCAGCTATGTGAGTAAAAGGTCTTAAGAGAACACAAGAACAAGAGAATCATTGAATGTTTTGGGTTGAAAGGAACCTTTAAAGGTCATCTAGTCTAAGAACTCTTGGGCAGAGTCTAAAGAAGGTCTGAAACTGCCATGATCCCAATTTAGACTCAGCACTTCTGAAAGATCCTTCATCCCTCCCACTGAGAAGGGTCCAGAGGATCTGCTCAGCTGAAACAGTGTTTGACACACCCTTGGGGCACAGTGATGGCTTTACACCCACAAACCTTTCTGTGTTTTGTGATCATGGCACCAGCTAGAGGCCAAATTCGACTCACACATGAAGTTCTCAGACCAGCAACAAGGAGCAGCAGGATGTGGTATTATCTAGGATTTATCTTAACCACTCAGTTTTTCTCCCAAATAAACGTCCCAGACTGGGAGCCTTGGGTGTGTGCGACTACCATTGTATACCCAGTAACAGCAGCTCTACGTGCCTCAGAAACCCTTCTGGGTTTGAAGGAGACCTGACATACCCATATATATAGGCATTTGTTCATACAGTGAAAGCAGGCTTCAACATCTGGTTTCATCTAGTTTCTGAACAGCTATTTAAACAATATTGATAGTACCTCTGAAAAGAAAAATAAGAGCAACTGTGCACCATGTTGTGCCAGAGGACGAGTTCAATGAAGTGTCGTATCTTGAAAATGATCGCTCTAATAAGAGGGTGCATTAAAATCAAGCAATTTTATTTCAAAATTAAAACATTCTACAGAACTGAAAAAACAAAGGGCACTTTCACAACTCTTCCCTCTAATGAACTTCTCCAGATTTTAGAATGCATTCAGGCCAATTTTCTAAGTAGCAACATTTTCAAATGCATTTCATCTCTGTTTGTATAAAAGAGTCATTATATTAGTCCATAGAAGATCATAAAACTCTTCCCTTCAGTGCCATAAATTTTTAGTTTCTGTCATTGCCTGACATTTGGCTTATGCGCTGGCAAATGAGACTGCATAATTCATTCGCTGTTCACCTTGTGTTTGCAAAGCTGTTACAATAGGAGACATTTGACTTCTGCTAAAAGGCTCGCTCAAGAAATGACTTAAACGGCACAGATCAAAAATAATTAGAACCAAGTCCTGCAAGTCTTTAATCTGGTAAAATTGGGAATAAAATTCATGAAAAAACCTGTGGATTAGGAGCCAGAATTGAAAAGACATATACAGTTAATGGAAAGATCTCCACAGATTTCAGCAGGGCTTGGATCCAGACTCTTTCCTCTAAGTATTCTAGAAATGAGCTGCTAGTTACCAATAAGGAAACCAAGTTTACTAAGAAGCAAAGGAGGATTCAGGACTTGTTCTCTATCACAAAAGAACCTCTCCATGTTGAGGCTACAGACCTTAAACTCCAACTTCTTTGATCCCATTTCATGCAGGCAGCATCTTTGCATTCAGATCCTGCTGCACTGTACTCCTTATGGTTGGAGAGCAAACGGCTGAATTTGGGTCTGTGCTCCACACTGGCTCGTGTTGCTTTTACAGATACTTCTGATTGAAAACTTTATGAGCATGACACAGAGACCTCAAACTGCTTCATCACCTCATCACCACTGCCCAAAGGTGCTACCTGTTCTTCATCCTCCCCATAACTGTTTACTGAGAGAATAACACAACTCGAGCTTTAGACAGTCTGCTGCCCTTGGCCAAGAAGCCAGATGACATGGTGCACCCTCAGACGGACCTTCTGGGGACAAAAAGGGGACCAATAGCTTAGGGAGGTCTGGGGAATGAATTTGAGAATCACCTGCTTCTTCAAACCTCTAGAAAGCCTCTGAATGCCATGTTATATCAGCAACATTTACATATTACTAGACCTTGTCCAGCTCTGCATGCCACCCTGTTTTTTCAAAAGGTGAAGATATTTAACACAGCAGAAGACAAAGTAAGAGACAACACTCATAGAAAACCACTTGTAAAATCATTGACATGTGCGAAGACAAAGCAGTGACCAAAAGGCTTGAAAACTTTTTCATACTTCCACTCCCCTCCAGCTCCTGCTAAGGTGGAGAGGGAACTTCTTTTATGCAGAGAAAGCAACTCAGATGTAACCTGCTCTGGGTAATACCATAAAGGCATAAATACGGCACGTGGCTAACAGGCATTGCTGACTCCATCTGCCAGCAACAGAGAAACTTGGGAGATCAATGTAAATTGTAACCTTTCAAAGTGAAGATACGCATTTGAGCACGTCTCGGTGAATGCCCTTCCCCTCCTGCTACCGACACGTGCTTTGAATATGAGATGCCTGCACCCTCATTAGCGCGTGATAATCTGCCAGATGGGGGAAGGAGGATTCAATACATACTATATATACTTGGCCTTGCTTTGTCAGGATGAAAACGCAGAGGTGTTTTGCTGATCTCCCTGCCATCAGCATCAGAGCGGCACAACAGCAGGAGGTTTTGACCCAGAGACGTGCACAGTGAAGGGAGCACTGGGGACAACGAGCAGTCAGTGTGTACGTGCCTGTTTGCGTCCAGACGTGTGAACAAGCCAGCTGTCAAGTGTGGTTGCTTTGCTGCTTGCTCTTGAGTATGAAGTATACAATACGGTTGCCAAGACCAGCTTTGATAATTGCCATGGCAAACCCAAGCAGCTGATCAAACGGGCACTGCAGATGAACGGCTGGAAGGCAGTGACAGTGCCCAGATCGAGAGGGAAAGCACCTTTTTCCACCTGGATCCTGCTTTACGCGCTGTGTTAGGTCTACTAAAAATGTGCAGTATAAACTTAATGACAACGGCTGTCACTGCTCCATAAATCTACTTGCTGCTGCACAGGAGAGAGCGCTCAGCTGCTTGGGCAGCGAGGACAGAGCGAGGAAGCTGGTGATACAGAAGCAAACTGCTCCCACCAGCAGCCCAGCAGAAGCTGGCTTCTTCCACATCACCACACTGGTAGATTTGACCCTCTGGTCTGATTTGCCACAGCTTGACAAGAAGCCTGCTGTTTCTTCTAGCAAATTGCTCTCAACTGGGGGACAAAGCTAACTGTTCCTATTCCAATAAAAACAAAAAAAGGGTTTAGGTGTTAGTTTGTAAATGGTCAGTGACCAGCTATTATTTATTTTGAATTAAGCTGTTAAAAATAAGTTTCTTTGAATTTTTTTTAAGTAAAAACGATTTCAAGCTATAACAACCCTCTGGCCTAAATGTGCTACGATCTATACAAATAACCAAACCATATAAAACTAAACATTCTTTCTCAGCCTACTGTGTTGTTAATTCACTACCTGCAGCTCATGCAACCTCTACAAAATTCATTTAAATGCTCGGCAAATGCTGGTAAATGCTATTTATGTGTGTATATCTTTTGGGTATTTAAAATTAAAAATAAAAATTATCCCACTTGAAACAAAAGCCCACTTTTCAAAAATGCTGTGTAAAGTATCAGCTTTAGTAATTAAGCCACATCTTTCACCATTTTCTAAAACAACCGCAACATTAAAAACCCAGGTCTGTGGGCACCATGCATTAACGTCACGTACAATTCTGGTTATTAGAAGAAATCTTACAAAGGTCACATGGACGCAGCACTCCAGGACTACTTTTTGAAGGACACTCCTTGTCTGACCTGCACGAAACTCCCCACAAAAGAGAGCAGAGCCCTTCTAAGACAAAACGGGGAGGGAGAAGGGATGGAGGGGAGGAGTTTGGCCCACTTTGATACGTTACTGGCCGCTTGACTTTGACTTCAACTTTCCCAATCCCCAAAGCACGACTGCATCACTTGTTATGACACCGGATGCTATTTCTCAGCAGCGTTAGGAAGCACACAGGCTAATTAAACGGTGGCACTGGGGAATCTGCAGCAAATGTTTGCTACGTCTGCTGCTGAATCTCTGCCTGAGCAGCAGACAGTTCCCTGTCAACTTAATATCCCTGTATTAATAAAACTAACTTTACCCAGGGGAGAGCAAAACGTCACCATTCAAATATACAAGTGTCCTGATTAGGAAAGGACAAGGGGGAAACATTTTTCTACATCACCATGGAAACTTAAATAAAGGACCCATAATTACAATCAAAATTCTGGAAAGATAATGAATACATCTTGAGATCTGCAGATGTTGTGTAGCATATACATATTTCTAGCAACTTCAACTCAATTACTTCTATGCAGCATCTGTTTTACAAATCAGCTTCCCACCACTCATAGGGAGGCTTGTGGGATTTTTATATTTTATTTTTTTTCCCCAAGAGGAAGGAGGGTGACCTCTTTTTCTGGCAAGGTATTTCAAACTACCACTATTTATTCAGAAATTTCGAACACCCAATCAGTTACAAAGTTAGCTTACAGGCATCTAAATACACTAAGTTAAAATGCATGAAATAAATAATTCAAGAATTCTCTGCAGTGTTACCAAGTATAAAGAACAACATCATTTGCTCTAAGCTTATCCCAGGGGAAAAAAAAAAAGGATCATCGAATAAAATAAATAGTGGAGGTGTAAAATATAGACGTGCTGCATGAATTCTGTCTGCCTGTAAGTTAAAAAACAACAACAAACAACAGTCATTTTGACTGCACAATGAAAAGTCTGCAGATGCCACATTTCTGTTTTCCTACTCATTTCATGCTGCCCTTGTGCGGCCACTTCCTCCCTAAAGATTTTGACTGCCTTACGGAAGTCAGTGAGAGCTTCAATGGGAGCATCACCAAGCCCTGAAGGAAGCTGAACTACTATAAAAATAACCCAAAAAAGTGCATTTGATCATATAACCAAAGCCAATATCAGTACATCTATGGATAATGCAAATACTCGGAGGATCCCAAAAGTGCTCTGTGCCATGTTCTTTGCTGTTACAGAAGCAGTCACGTAGGTCTGGCCCTAAAATTTTCATGATCAGGATGATATAGAGAAACGGTGACCTGTGGCAAGGTCCTAACTCAGCAAAACACAGAACCACACACAGAAAGAAGGCTTTTCTTTTCGGAAAAATGGAAAGGTCTGCAGCAAGCAAGGGATTTGTCAAAGCTTCTCAGAAATGAGGAGGAACATTTTGTTCATGTAGCAACACATGGGGAACTGCTACTAACAATTCCCATGCAACCACCACTCTGATTTGCACCGCCTTCAATCCGACATTGTCTTCTTGCTCTTGCTGTCAACCCTTTGAATTCTGGAGTTCAAAGTAACACAAACCTGATTTACAGGCTTGACTAAGGAAGAGAGCACCCCGCAGCTTTGTTTACGTTCAAAACTATTTGGAGGTACAATCTGATGACCAAAACCCCCTTATTTTTATAAAACAGAACCAAAATCCAAAACATCCTTCTAGACCTCAAACGCATTTAAAATTGATGACGAATGCACTGTGACACAATAAATCCATGCTTCTACACATGCCATTATGAACAAAGAGATTGTGCACAGCGACTGTAATATCACCAACTGGTCATTTACTGATGAATAAAATGCAGCCTTCAGTTGGGCTTTGTGCTTGCACCCAGACCTCTGCGGTTCTGTCTCTTCCCAAGCAGGGAACCATTTGGTGCCCAGTTCTCTGAGGCAAACACATCGGGGTGTTTGTGTGCAATGTAGGCAGAGAGTATCAAACCTTGTCAGCTTTCATATCTGAGGACATTTTCAACAAAAAGGAGAAAAAGAAAAAAAAAGAAAAGTCAGAGAGCAATCAGAAACAAGACAATATTTGGTTCTGACCATCAAGCACCTTTGTAGCCAAAGAATGCAGCAGTCAGTGCAATAAACTTCAATTCTGCTCACTGCTGTGCAAAGAAATAGAGAACTGCCCACAGAGAACAGCATGAAAACCAACATATTTTTCTGTTGCTTTTTTTCCTACTCCCATATTTGGATTTTAAAAATAGGAACATGGGATTCAGCTTCAAACTGACTCTCACTTTGTTGCCTAAGGTTCTTCCATAGCTAAACGAAACGGCAGCCAAGAAGCAGAAGCACAATCATCCCTGATTTTCCCAATCACCTACTTTACATTTCAGATGTGGAGCAAACATGAGTTAGGCTTCATTTATGTTACTGGGTTTTATTAGCACAGGCCCAGGATTTGTGGAGAAGTGGAAGACAAAAGAGATTACATGCTGTAGGAGAAACCATGAAGCCAGGAAAAACCCTGGTGTGGATGCAGTTACATCCATGAGTCAGCCTACCCCTTTTGCCAGCCCAGGTTCAGTGACTTGAAGAAAACATGCAGCTACAGAAGAAAAGCACCTTCTGTCAGCAAACACCGTGTCATAGAATCATAGAATCATTAAGGTGGGAAATGACCTTCAAGATCATCATAGTCCAAATGTCTACTAAACATTATCATAACCATTAAACCGTGTCTTGAAGCACCACATCTACATGGTTTTTGAACACCTCCAGGGATGGTGATTCCACCACCTCCCTGGGCAGTCTGTTTCAATCCCTCACCACTCTCTCAGTAAAGAATTTTTTCCTAATATCCAACCTAAACCTCCCCTGGCATTGCAATGTAAGCCCATTACCTCTCATCCTATCGCTAGTTACCTGGGAGAAGAGACCAACACCCGCCTCACTGCACCCTCCTTTCAGATAGTTGTAGAGAGCAATAAGGTCTCCTCTCAGCCTCCTCTTCTCTAGACTAATCAATCCCAGGCCCCTCAGATGCTCCTCATAATACAGTTTCTCCAAGCCCCTCACCAGTTTCTTTGCCCTACTCTAGACCTGCTCCAGCGCCTCAATGTCTTTCTTATACTGCAGTGCCCAAAACTGGACCCAGTCCTCAAGCTGTGGCCTCATCTGTGCTGAGTATAGGGGCACAATCGCTTCTCTACTTCTGCTGGACACACCATTTCTGATACAGGCCAGGATGCTGTTGGCCTTCTTGGCCGCCTAGGCACACGCTGGCTCATGTTCAGCCAGCTGTCAACTAACACCTCTAGATCCTTTTCTGCCAGGCAGCTCTCCAGCCACTCTTCCACAAGCCTGTAGCATTGCATGAGGTTGTTGTGATCAAAGTGCAGGACGCAGCACTTGGCCTTATTAAACCTCATACCATTGATCTCAGCCCATCGATCCAACCTGTCCAGATCTCTCTGCAGAGCTTTCCTAACCTCAAGCAGATCAACGTTTCCTATGTCTATGCTTGGAACACTGCAGGCCAGAGGTGTAGCCGCATATGCTCTGGGGTGTGGGGCTGGAAATGCTCATGGACTCAGAAGCTAAACAAACTGTTGGATCCCAATGGCTGACAAGTTAGAAAAACTGTCCTATCCTTCCAACAACAACAAAAAACCCCCTTCTTTTTATAAGTATTACTTTTTATGACAGTTTTCCTAGTAGCTTTCATACCACAACATGGGTTGAATTCCTTCAGGTTCCCCATCATCGTCTCTTCCTCTCGTTTGCTTGGTTTGAATACGCACGTCTTCTAATGCAAGGGAGTCACTTTGTAAACTCTCTCCACTACGTTTGAGGAAGTTTCTCTGAATTGGCACTCGCTTCTTCCAGAAGATGGCCTTCCACCTAGCAAAAACCGAAGTGATCGAGGAAATGCTGGAAACCCAGGAGACAGACTCTTGCTCCTCTCTAAAGCGGTTTCACTACACCACGCTCACAACCTGTGAGACCCAGCTTACGCACACCGATTACACACCATTGAGAGCACCCAGCGCTGTAACCATCAGCTTCACACCCACAAGCCTTTGTTTGCTGATTAACAGGGTGGAAATGAACTCCCTCGCAGAGAGGTTTGTTTGGGGTTGCTACGGATAACAACTGCATTGCAACGAGGCAGATATTTATTTTCCCCCACTGATTTTTCTAATTGAAACTTTCTGTTTGCTACCAGAGGGTTGATTCACCACAGCCCCTCTTTACCACCGCTGTAATGCCGCTGTTTCCATGGCACTCCTGGGAAAATCACAGACCTCAGCAGCAGCAGCAGTGGGTGAGGATGTCATGCAACAAGACTTACATACATTCAGGACCAAAGCTGTCACCCAAAAGGGACAACTCCATACCCCTTCCCTCCCCTTCCCTTCTTCCAGTTGTAGGAATCAACGTGGCCAATTCACCTAATTCAAAAGTAATACGGAAAGGGCTGGTAACTCAGAGTAGCAACAAGCTGCTCCAGTTCACCCCAGTGAGATGCTCATAACGTCAGGCATTGGGAGTAGCACAACTGTGTGATCAGGGAAGGACAATGTATCTCAGCTGCAGTTTTACATCAGCTATGGAGAATTGCTAACCTACACCCCTAGGCCCACGGGTTTTATAGCTACGTTATTTATGATCATAAGTCTAGACCCCCAAAGTAACTCTGTGACACAGAGCTTCAGCAAACCTCAGTGCTCTTATTAATCCAAATTCAGGGCTTTCTCTCTCCAGCACCACCAATCTCATACTATTTGCTGGAAAAATACTCCCACAGGGATTATGCTGCTACGTATAGACCATATGGGCTTGAATCTCTCTCATCCTGAGGAGAGAAATGCCTCCAAACACCCAGCCTGCGTGGGCAAGCACTCACGCCCAGTGCAATGAGTCCTTCCAGGGATGCTTCATCTCACATGGATACTGAGCTCTCTAGACAGGGGAGCAACTGCCTGAACATCAGGGTGATGAAGGCATGACAGTATCAGCTACTTTCATGATCATTAGAAGAGATATTCTACAGATTTTGTTATGGACTGGTTTAGGATTCAAGCTAAGCCATTCAAGTCGGTCTACAAAGAGGTACTGATGAAGTCTCCCTAATTCAATCTGAGGAAACTGTGTGAGAATCATGCCCATAGCATCTGCAGAGGTACAGCCGAGTCACACCTTCCTCATTATCTGGAAGACCTATACAGCCCAACAATGCCATTCACTGTCTAGAAAACTGCACAATTTTTCCTCCATGAGCACAATCTCCTTGTTTTCTTTCATTGCAGTCTTTCCCCTTGGTTACTAAAACTGTTTCAGTAATCTTTGAGGCCACTCAAAACGATGGCTGCTGCCAACAGGTCATTACAGCGGCCAAAAATGAACCGGGCACAAGAAAGTCATATCTACACATCTGGGAAGAGGTGAGCTCACCTTTTGGCAGAGCGATCCCATCTCATGTAAGCTTACATTAGTGTTTTGGGGGCTGTTAAGCAATGCAAAGAGGCTAGGAGGAAACGGAGATGGATTATGCATGCTTCCAAAAGTCCTAATGGTCATTGCCTTCTGAAGGCATTTGCCTGCCATCATAGACTTGCATAAGTAATCTTCTACAAAGCAGGACAAGCTAGCAGTAACTGCAACTGAAATTAATCATCATCATCATCATCAAAAGACAAACAGTACTACTGTTTGTATCAGCACACAGAAATACTATGCTCCAGCGCTGCAGCGAGTGCTGCTAGTATGCCTGCACGTAACCTCCACCACAACGCAATGAGATCATTCACACCTGCCTCGCCTGTAGTAGGAGATGGAAGGTGAGGAGGCAGGGTTTCTAGGAGAGAGGCAGCACTTCCCAGATGCTGCCAAGATGCTGTTTATTGGTAAATGAAGCCTCTCGAGTCCTAAACAACCTTCCCAGAGGACTATAGAGTCGCAACTGCCATATGGGGAGTGGGAAGAGGATGCCACTTAGCAAAAGTGGATCAGAAAATACAGGCACAAACACACACGCTCACACACGCAACTTGTTCTGTAACTGCACAGAATGGCAAAACCCATTTCTTCCTCTCAAATACACCCTTCCCCATGCAGCTTACGCAACCTTCTAGATGGCAAGACCAGGTGACAAGCGCTCTTGAATAGAGCATCCTTCCTCATGCCCCTAGGAATCTAGGCACAAGGAACCTGTGCCCACTAGACAAAGAACCTGGTAAAAACCCAAACCACGGATCCACAGTGGGCTTACCAAGATGCTGTGTCTAAAATCACTAAATGAGGATGAACAGCAATGATAATAGGCCTAAGACAGAGCTCGTGATGGTAGCACCTTTGAAAACTGGTTTTGAAGAACTCTTTGGCTTCACTGCAAAGAAGTATTGTCATTTTAAAAAGGAACACGGTACCACTTTCACAACGACAAAAGTCTGTGCACAAACACTCTCTGAGCAGTTCTGAAATTCCCAGAGAGAAATCATTCCATGCAAACTCACATCTGCACTTCATTTCAGAATGCTGTGGACTCATACCACATTCTTCCAAGCCCAGATGCATGTTCCCTGTCACAGTAGTGCTTTCTCCCACTTGAGCAGCCAGGAGTATTTTCCGTGAAGTGCTTTTGTCCACTGTTCGTCTTTGCTTTCCTTCACACAGTCCTAGTGGTGCTATAGATTCAGTGCAGCCTCTTTAAACGTCCTGCTTCGAGTACAGGCACTGATTTTTTTAGGGTTACATTCTTGCTAGAGTGCTAGCTGGCTGGCTCCATAGCCAGACAGGTGATAAAACTCATAAACACTTAAGATCTTCACGTGGAAACTGGCGATCTATCTATTTTAGTCTCACGTTCAAGCAGAAGTTTTGCTTAACACACAAGCAGCATCTTTTTGTCACAGGTATATTTTGCCATAGGGGTTATAGAACTTAACGAAAACTCACTTCTTGCGTAGGAATTCCTGGCCATAAAAAGGGTCATTTACTGAGGTCAGGAGTGCTCACATACAGCAGAAAGAATGATTTTCTCTCCTGCAGTAATTACTGGCAAAAAAATCAATGACCCCTGTTAAGTTGCAGGCCAAGGTAAGTAAATGCAACAGAGCTTTTGTGTTTTAAAAACTCCCAGAGCCTCAGTTGCGTGCCTCCCCTTACACACGGACTGAGGATAACTCTCCAGCCACCTAGACAAGACTCCTATCGGCATGTCAAATTCCCTAGCATTCCAAGGTCAAAAAATTTACTTTAGTGCAACTGAAACGCAATCTTTAACTAGCAGTGAGATTGTCTGATTGATGGGCAAAAACATCTCCAAAGACTTGTGGTTTAAGTGCAGTGCTCATCTATATGTTCCACCAGTGTCAGACAGCCCAGGAGATTCTTCCACCTCAGAACTGACCATGCGAAAATAGTTCAGCTGTGAGTCAGAAGACTCAACTCTGCTGGTGTGTCCATCCCCATGCCTTTTCAGAGCTAACTCAGCAGTCACTCTGACTTTCTGTTGCGAAGTACACAGGCCCTGAGGAAGAAGTGGGCTAAAGCCACTGTATTCATGGCACAGTTACTGCTGCCCCTCACCTTTTTCATCATTACCGTTTTTTCTTCTGTAGATCAAGGCTGGGAAGCAGACAGTAGCCAGCTCTATCCCTCTCTGCTTGCAGTGTACTACACTTTTAGAAGTGGTTTATTGCTCCACTGCTGTTTCGGTTGGGTTGTTGTGGTTTTTTTCAATTCTTAAGCCAAATGTGCAATGATGGATTTGGCAGCCACAGTCTTGCCAGCCACCCCCAGTCAGCTGAGCAGCAGCATCTCAGCCGTGGGGGGATGCAAAGGCTGCTCACCCCGCTCTGCAACGGGAGACAGTTTCTCTATCAGACACACCGAGGTTAAACAGTGAAGGAGGGTCTCAAGAAAGCTGCAAGAACAAGTTCATCTCTATTTGCAAAATTCACAGCTACACGATGTACAAATGATGGTAGGGATCTGTGCACATGGAAGGGTTGGTCTTCCCATCGTTAACCTCTTAGAGCAAACTCCAGGCGTTGTGATATTTCCTGCTGAACCACTGCCTCAGTTTTAAACCGTGGATCAAAAGCATCCAAAGTGAAAATCTTTTCCCTTCATTTGTTTGAAACCTTGGCACAACATTACTAGCATGATTCAAGTACAGACCGGGACTCGGCAGCAGCCAAACCTGCACCCTGCTGATTAGCATGCCTCATGGTATCTAACAGACGTTTGACTTAAGAACTCAAGAATTTCATTGCTCGAGCACTTTATTAGATCCCGAAGCCTAAAAATGGTTTTCAATAATGTGCGAGCTGCTTTGGGGCCTCAGAAAAGCTACTCAGGGAGCTAAGAAACATTTCCTAGGAGGCAAAAATGTGATCAAAACCATATTTGATAAAAAGGAGAAGGGGTAATGATGGGTTTTAACTGCAATTTGATTTTATTCCATCTCAGAAGCACGCTCTAAGTTTGAAAGGGGAACAACTATTGCATTTTCTCTTGCATGTTTCTTGAAATGAAATGATCTAGGGTTGGTGGGGTTTTTTTCCCCGTAAACCCAATATTGGAATGACTTTGTAACAGGTTTCTGTGGGTCTTTAATCACCAGTGGCTGCTAAATGAAGCATATCTATTTTCTCTATTACATTACTACTGGCAACCAGGTCTTCAGTAAGTGCCCAGAAATATTTCCATGGCAACAAAAAGCATTCAGCATTGCTACTGTTTTGTGCCAATTTCGCTTTCAAATATTCTATTGTGGAGAGAAATACGGTACATTAAGTGAAATAAAGTCAAGATGCAATGTTCTGAAAAGAATACAAGGATAAACAGGAAACATGTATTTTTCAGAAACGGGGAAAAAATGCCAAATGGAAGGAAAAATGTTCAAAGCTAATACTGATGCTACTGAACACCTTTGCTGAATGTCAGCAAGTCCATATGCTTGCTTACATTGTCACTTAGGGTTAGGTAACAAAGTTGACAGAAATAAGGATACCTCAAACATCTTCTCTTGATCATTTTAATCCATGACTGAAATTTTAAGTTGCCAGGGTATTACAGCCTCTCGGCATGTCTAGGTTACCATCAGAAGAGTTCACACTCTTGATGTTAGAGAATGAATCTAAAGGAAAAAGAGGAAATAAAGAGTTGAAGGATGAAATACAAAGAGCATGCGTGTGTTTTGGAAGTGAAGGGTCACTTAGAAGAGTGAAACGAGTTCTCCCACATCAAAGATCTCGTGGAAGACATTTACAAATCACAGTTCAGCACTTCCTCTCCTATTATACAACTTAGTTCCAAGACAAAAAAGGCATCTGCTCCCAGCCCTTCAAATTCTCAAACAGCCAACTTCATGACTATAAAGTCTTGAGACCGCTGGATGGCCCTTTGTGCAGCGCAGTGCAGAGATAAAAAGTTAAAAGACTATTTGAGAGCATTTGGGGTGACACTCCCTCTGGTGTAAAAAGCTACACTATGCCCTCAGAAGTGCTTCGTGTGGAAGTAGAGAGCTCTAGGCAGCAGCAATGTAGGTGCTGGGGAGCTCTGTAAGGCAGCCTTCAAGTCCACAGTGGCTCCAGGCAGCTTACTGAGAAGGAAAGTCAACAAATATTAAGAGAGAGTCCAACAGTATCTTGCTCTGTACCTGCTCCCAGCTGGGAGAGAGGTTCAGAGTGACCCTCTCCTTTAGCTGTAGTGATGGGCTACTCTGGCACCTGATTGTCACTCTGTGTGCTTCTCACCAGGAAAATCCACCTGGTCCGTCACGTGCTCCTAAGGACCCTTTTTCTCCGATGTCCCTGCAGACAAGACTGCAGGTGAGAAACTGCTCTGACAGTGACAACAGCCCATTCCTGGCCCCCATTTCCCTTAGAGCTCATCCCTTTTTCTCCTATCCACTCTGAACAAGGGTGTAGTCCACAGACAGACAACGATCTGGAGGCCACCATCAGAATAATGCGTTCAGCACACGACTGCTCCCCAGTCTACTCTGAGGAGGCCCAGGATTTGCCATTAATCACTCTCACAGCCCCTCTTGGGGGTACGGGCTCTGCCCTGGATAACACTTGTCCAGGAGGATCCATGGCCCCAGCACTCCCTGGAAGGACATCACCCAGCTCCACGGCGTCTGTGCACACACTGGACACATAACCCAAGCATATACACAGTAAATCCAGTCCTGCAGCATTGACTTGGTGCCTATGAACAAACCCTGTGGGTAGGATATTCCACAGACAATGTGTAGGGATACCAGAACGCAGGGGATCTGTACAGGTTAGAGGTTGGGCTCCAAGAAATACAGCTCTGGTGTGCTTAACCTGAGAACCAGCAATCTTTCATGTGGCATATGAAACAAGCAGTCCCAGTTTGGGAGACAGAACAGCTAGACCGAAAGCTCTTTTTAATTATTTACTCCCTGGCCATAACAGAGTGAGAAATAGTAATAAAGAAAAGAGCTAATTTTAACATTCATTAAAGAACACCGTCAAGGTTTATACCCTCTCAGTCTGATATTCCTATTAAATACGAAAACAAACAGGCTGGTCTTCCGCAGTCTGCACAGAAAAGGCTAAATATGTAAGACTTCCTTAGAAGCCAAGAGTGATGAAAAGCTCTTGGCCATTCTAAACCAAACATTTCCAAGAGTATCTACTGCTTGCTTCGCAACTAGGAACTTAGATACCTGAAGCCAAATTCTGAAGGCTCTCAGTGAGTCTCAAGCTCTTCCTCAGTTTCATATTGTAGATCCACTCCCCCCACCCCTTTCCAGGACATTTGTCAAGAGCAGCTTTAACCCAGCAAGACCCAAGGATGGTGTCAGCAGGACTGCAGCTCTGCTGCTTACAGTTGGGACATAGATCAGCCACGATCCCTCTGTGACCCAGGTGACTTCCAGCCACCCTTAGGGTGATACTTAGACCGTACAAGGCACATGGCTGAAATCCAGTCCTTAATACAATCGCCTAAAAAGCTGTTCATGTCACTTAATGATCAGAAGTCATTGTTAGGCCTATTTAAAACTGAAAATATCAAATTCAGTTCTCATTCCCATAATCTCCTGCCTGCTGTCCTCTTCAGTCTTATTTGAAAAGCCTGTGGGGGTGGTGGGAGGGGAGGAAAGCGATTTGGGAGCCTTTCATCCATAAAATCATGAGATATGGCTGGCTTTTTAGTACAGCATTTCACAGCACATGGCACAGTAACATCTTGAGATTCCTGGCACAAAGAAACAAGGTTTAAGATTATATATATCTTTAATAGCAATGATGCAAAGGCAGATGGTTCTCAAAGCAAAGGCTTAAGGCTAAACACTCCCTTTGAAGGGTCCTGCTTCCAGAAAGAAAACAAAGCGGGGGGAGAAAAATACTCCTCGCTACAGCACCAGGGCCCAATTGCCTTCTAATACACAGTGTTTCACTCTGGAGATTTCCACTTACTTCAATGAGATTAGTCTCGCAAACGAGAGCAGAATTGGAAACAGAAGAGGAAAGGTTAGGTGTTTCTTTGGGGTTTGGGGAGTTTTATTTTAGCTGTGGGAAACAAAGACAACACAGAACATAATGAGCAAATTAGCAGCTAAATCAAATCAATACCAGAAAAGACAGGTCTGGATGACACCATCAGGGCACCTGCTGGCTGCTTACCTGCAAAACTTGCCTTGCCATTATTTCTTTTTAAGGAGCCACCCAAGCTGAGGTTGAGCTCACGACCTCCCATCCTCACAGAGGGCTCACCTTCTTCCTCAGCGATGGGAGGAAGCTGATCAAGCGGTCGGAGATCTTCATTCGTCCAGTAGGATCCATTGGCTGCCAAAGACCTGGTGCTCTCAATACACTGCTCTGGTAAGCTGCTGGTATTTTTAACCCATTTTTGTCTCTGTGGACCCATGTCAAAGCCACGAGGGAGGTCTCGTGAAGCAAGATCAGGAGCCCGAATGTGACTATCTTCTCTAGGATATAGGTACTCCGCATCCCAGAGGTCCAGGTGTCGTTCATCATCTGATTCCTCAGAAAAATCCTCATAAACTCCTCCATTATTTTCCAAGTCCAAGTCTCGGTTCCTCTCTTCTTCTGACTTACGACCCACTCCACTCAAATTCAGCAGTGAAGCAGATATAGAGTCTCCTGCTTGTTGGATGGCTTCATATATCTGAGACATCCAAGAAGACAGTGGCTGAAGGAAGTTCTGAGCAGCCTCTGAAGCCATGTTTAACACTATGCCAGTATCTGGTGATCAGTTGTTCAGCTTTGCCAGCATGTCACTTATAATTCAGGGAGCTACAGAATAAGCACCATAAGAGATTACTGTAAATTGCTTGTCCATCAACACCTGTCGACACAGCATCTACATTAGACGTCTAGAACTGAGAAGAGAAATGGAAAAAGCACTTCTACCCATTGAGAATACCGTAAGAAATCCAGAGATGATGGACAAATTACATATTTTCCCGCTGAGATCTGGAAAGCTTTAATTCAACTGCTAAACCTTATATAAAAATAAAAACACAGAACAAGGCAATAGAAATACCTTTTCTGAAGCACACGCATTCTGGTTACAGCTGTCAACAGACCTGGCAAAAAAAAAAAGTACAAAACAACCTGCAGTCAAAGATCTCAATCTCCCAGCCCTGAATTTCACCAAATCCTGAGCAATAGCATGTCCAGATGGGAAAACTCAAGGGTGGAGGATTTGAGGAGAATTATGTTTTGACAGATTGAAGTGACAGGCCTAAAGTGTGCAGAACCAACCCATGGCAGACAACTATCCCAAAGGCTTTGCTCCAGAAAGGCTCTGAAGAAGCCTTCTCTGCCCACAGAGTAACACAACTCAGAGCTGTTCTGTCCTTCAGAAATAATAAAAAAAAACCACCTCACAGGAGGTGGAATATTAGACGTATGAAATTACTAGGAACAGAAGCAAGTTAACAAAAGCATGCATATCATGTTGGTATGACGCATTTTCTCAAAACTCATCTAAACTCTAAATAAAAACATGACTTGCAGAAAGTTAAGGTGCCTTTTTGCCCGATATACATCTTCCCACATTATCACAAGACATATTCTTTTAGGAACACTGAGAAGAAGAAGAAACCTACAAATATGATGATGGGTTTAGGAAGAAAGAATTAAATAGTCACAGATTTTAGGCTAGCTAAAAGACAACTAAAAAGAAGCAAAAAGAAGTTTCAAAAATTAATACCAGTGTCTTGCTGGATTTAGAGGTCTAAGGAGCAATCAAATCATAAAAGGGTAAATACAACATAAGCAGCGACAAAATAAGCTCAGCAGCAATGGGTATTACCCTGTGACATGGTCTCCAGAGAAATGAAATGAGAATGACTGCGGTTTGGATTTTTAAATCGAGCGCAGACTAAGGTGATCCCATCTTGCTTGGTGAGCATCTCTTTTACAGGTGAGATCAGCGGCTTATGAAGCTCTTTACCTTTCAAAACACTTGTGCCAAATAACTTTGTTCAGCGATGTTGACTTAAACTGCAGACAATTACAGTAAGTTTATTATCAACTTCGGTGTATACAGAGAATTATACTCCTAACAAGAGCAGTAAATGAACATAGGTTACTAAAGCCATTTCCAAAGCTGATGGTTGTTACAAACTCTCCAGGCTTGGGGCACACACTGTTCCAGTATCCACCTGTCAACTGATGGCCTCTGGCTTAGCCGCTGGAACCCAGGTAACGCTCCCTGTCACACATTAAATCTTTGGCAAAGAACAGACCATGTCATGGTGTAACCTCCCAGGTGAGCTGTTCCCTTCACCGACTCTCCTCTTTCCAACCCTGCCCTTGGCAAAACCTCTCTACTTTGTGCAACTTATGTTCTCATAGACCTAAAGTGATTACAGCCTCCAAACAACGCATCTTCACAACACATCTTCAGCATAATGCAGATTTGCTACTGGTAAGGTACAGCACCAGAGAAGTCACTGGGAGGAGATGGTACTTGTCACAGTGGGATTCTCCCAGGAGTGGAAGGAGATACATTTGGGTGGGTAAGTACTGGATACATTTTTAAGCTGTCATCTATCTACAGGCAAGAGCAAATGAATCTCTGATTTCAGATGAAAGGAGAACTTCATAACACCCTGCCTCCGTCTCAGCTACTTGACAGCAGTAGCCCTTGGAGGGATGCAGGCATCCAGGAGTGATAGCTAACCAATGCAGATAAAACATATGGGTGCTAAAACGAAGTGCTGATCTGTTCTAAAAATCAACATTACATAGACTTGTGATATTTGCATAGGGAATAATTAGCTCCTCTGGTTATTAGATTTCAGAGCTAACACGCAGTTGGTCCAACAGAGCCATCCTACCTCTCCTCGATGCTGTGGTGAATGCACCACGGCTCAGGCAAACACTACAGTCCTGCACAAGAGACATCACATTAAGGAGGATGGTATCACAACTGGAGGGAATTTTTTTAAAGG